>SNVD02006720.1:0-26496 GCA_013180625.2 Boswellia sacra | reverse complement strand
GATCTTGGACCCCTTGCGGACACTGGTATTGTAATTCAACTTGCTGATCGTTCTAATGCATATCCCAAGGGAGTTGTGGAAGATGTGCTTGTGCAGGTAAATCAATTGGTTTTTCAGCAGACTTCTATGTTCTGAAAATGGAGGATGAGACATCTCCCAATCCAACACCGATTCTTTTGGGGAGGCCATTCTTGAAAACTGCCCGAACCAAGATTGATGTTCATGATGGCACTATCACCATGGAGTTTGATGGCGAGGTGATTCGTTTCAATATTTTTGAGGCAATGAGGTACCCTAGTGACTTGCCTTCTGTTTTTGCAGTTGATGTTATTGATTCTTTGGCACAACAACTTTTTGAGTTAACTCGCAAGGATACATTGGAAGTAGCCATAGTGAGCACATTGGGGCAGAAAATCCCCCCTCCCGTTTGTTCCCCTTCCTTTCCCCACTCCCTTTTTTTTTCTCCCCCTCTTTTCTCCAGTCTCCACTTTTTTCCCTACAAGAGAATCGAGGAAAGTGATACAAGTGTCTAAAGAAGTGGAGGAAGCTGTGGCAAGTTTGGATGAGACTATAGCTATCACCACAAACAGGTATGATGTTTCGTACATTGAATTGCCTTTATCTAATGAGAAACTTCTACCGTCTGTGATGAAAGCACCTGCCTTGGAGCTTAAGCCTCTTCCAGATCATTTGAAGCATGTATTCCTTGGTGAGAAAGATACTTTGCCATTCATAATAGCAAAGGGTCTTGCACCATTACAAGAAGAGAAAATCATCCGAGTGCTCCGAGATCACAAAACGGCCATTGGGTGGACATTCGCTGACATCAAAGGTATTAGTCCAGCCGTATGCATGCACCGCATCTTGTTAGAAGAGGGATCCAAGCCCACTAGAGAAGCACAGCGAGGTTGAATCCTCCCATGATGGAAGTTGTCAAGAAAGAAATCCTGAAATTGTTAGATGTGGGTGTGATTTATCCATTTTCGGACAGCAAGTGGGTGAGTCCAGTCCAAGTTGTTCCGAAGAAATCTGGTGTTACGGTGGTTAAGAAGGACAATAATGAGCTAGTTCCCACTCGTATCCAAACCGGGTGGCGAGTTTGTATTGATTATCGAAAGCTCAATTCTGCAACTCGCAAGAATCACTTTCCTTTGCCATTCATTGATCAAATGCTGGAGAGATTAGCAGGTCATTCTCATTATTGTTTTCTTGATGGCTATTTAGGATATAATCAGATTGTCATTGCCCCTGAGGATCAAGAGAAAACTACATTCACATGCCTATTCGGTACATTTGCCTATCAACGCATGCCATTCGGTCTTTGCAATGCCCCTGCCACTTTCCAAAGGTGTATGGTAAGTATTTTCTCTGATTATGTTGAGACCATTATTGAGGTATTTATGGATGACTTTAGTGTTTTTGGTGATTCTTTTGATAAATGCCTTGACAACCTTACCCTTATACTTCAAAGATGTATAGAAACTAACCTTGTTCTGAATTGGGAGAAATGCCATTTTATGGTAGATCAGGGTATAGTTTTGGGACATGTTATTTCTGCTAAGGGTATAGAGGTTGATAAATCCAAGATAGATCGTATATGTTCCTTACCACCTCCCACAAGTGTGCGGGATATTCGTTCGTTTCGTGGTCATGCAGGTTTTTATCGTAGATTCATCAAAGATTTCTCGAAGATAGCATTGCCCTATGCAGATTATTACAGAATGACGTGGCCTTTGAATTTGATGAGAAATGCAAAGAGGCATTTGAGAAACTGAAGGAACTCTTGACTTCGGCTCCAGTAATACAATCTCCGAATTTGAATCATCCATTCGAGATCATGTGCGATGCAAGTGACTACGCTGTGGGTGCTGTTTTGGGTCAACGAAATGGCAAAATTCCACATGCCATTTACTATGCATCTCGGACTTTAAATGATGCTCAACTTATTTATTCTACCAGTGAGAAAGAGCTGCTAGCGGTTATTTTTGCTTTAGAAAAGTTTCGATCTTATTTGATTGGTACTAAAGTAAAAGTTTATTCTGATCATGCAGCTTTGAGGTACTTGCTCACAAAGAAAGATGCAAAACCAAGGCTTATCAGGTGGATACTCCTTTTTACAGGAATTTGACTTGGAGATCAAAGATAAGAAGGGAAGTGAAAACTTAGTTGCAGACCATCTCGGTCGCATTGTCCATGATAGAATGCATCTGCCTAATTTTTTACAAGCAGTTTCCATTTTTTTCTTTTTTGATGAACAATTGTTGTCTCAAATGTAGTAGCGCCTTGGTATGTAGATATTATCAATTACTTAGTTACAAAGAAGCTACCACATGACTTGACTCGAGCTCAAAGAGACAAGATCAAGAACATTGTCAAGTATTACATATGGGATGATCCGTACTTATGGAAGCATTGTTTTGACCAAGTGATAAGAAGGTGCATTTTTGAATCTGAATTTAATTCAATTTTAACCTTCTGTCATTCTTATGCATGTGGAGGTCACTTCGGACCAAAAAGAATAGCCCTTAAAGTTCTTGATTATGGATTCTACTGGCCTTCATTGTTCAAAGATGCATATCTGTTCTGCAAAGCTTGTGACCGTTGTCAAAGGACAGGTAATTTAAGTGCCAAAAATCAAATGCAACAAACCCCTATACTTATTGTCGAGATTTTTGATGTGTGGGGTATTGATTTCATGGGTCATTTTCCTTCATCATTTGGTAATGTTTACATTATACTTGCTGTGGATTATGTTTCTAAATGGGTGGAAGCACAAGCTAAGAGAACTAATGATTCTAAAGTTGTTGTAGATTTTGTGAAATCTAACATTTTTGCGAGATTTGGATCACCAAGAGCCATGATTAGCGACAGAGGGACACACCTCTGCAACCGATCATTTGAAGCCTTGCTCAAGAAATACAACATCACTCACAAGGTGTCTACTGCATATCATCCCCAAACTAGTGGTCAAGTTGAAGTTTCAAATCGAGAAGTCAAATCCATATCTGAGACAAAGACAGTGAATGAATCGAAAAGATGAAGCCTACGATTGAATGATGCACACTATGGGACATACCGAAACTGCTTACAAGGAACCATGGTATGTCTCCGTATAGGTTAGTCTATGTAAGCCATGCCACCTTCCAGTGGAGCCGCAAACATAAAGCATGGTGGGTAGTAAGCTTTGTAACATGGAGATGGCTGCTGCTGGGAAATAAAGGAGATTCAAAACTGCAAGAATTGGAAGAAATTGAAATGATGCCTATGAGAATTCCAGAATTGACAAGGAGAAAAACTAAAGGCATTTCATGATAAAATGATCTCCAGGAAGAATTTTGAAGGTGGGACAGGAAAGTTCTTGTATTCAATTCTCGCCTCAAACGTATTTCCAGGTAAGTTACGATCTCGATGGGTTGGACCTTTTGTTATTACTAATGTTTTTCCTCATGGTGCAGTGAAAATCAAGAGCTTAAAAACGGACAAAGTATTCAAGGTGAATGGGCACAGGTTGAAGCCTTACTATGAGAATTCAGTGATGCAGGACATCGAGGAGGTACCTCTCTACAAGCCAGCTTATCTTGATGGGTGATGGCAAGTAAGGTCAGGCTGAGGACGTTAAACCAAGCGCTTATTGGGAGGCAACCCAATGTTTATGAAACATAAATAAAAAAGAGACAAAGAAAAGAAGGTAGTAACGATCACTTTTTGTGTTTCGAGGAGATTCCTCTCAGGGGCTATTATAATTGATCAGGTTTTATCTCTCTTTGCCATCTGTCTCATTTGCTTTGTTGTTTGTTTTTGACTTTCGTTTGCTCTTGTGTTTTTATTTCTTTTATGTGTCTCTATTTTCTTTTCTTTTCTTGTGTTTGATTTGATTATTCCGTGCTTCGAGTTCAGTTGTGCAACAGCTTGAGGAAACATTCAAACGGGAGTTGAAGCCATTGTTCGAAGGTTTGAAACGTGCATATCTGGGAGAAGAACAAACTCAATCGCATTATCGGTAATATCACTCCTTTTCTTCTCTTCAATGGATGCTGATATCTTTCTATCGAACCTTCGTAAATATTTCCCTTCACTTCCTCAAAAAGCTGTGTGTAAAATTTATAAAGTACGGATGACTAGACTTTGGGCATTGATGCTCCTAAATGTGCCTGCTGATATCCGATGGCTTATCGAAGCCTAGGTGAGATTGTCCGGTGAGCCGGACATTAATCTCGCAAAATACATGCCTGGTCTAGGAAAGAGCTACTACGCCAAGAGGCGAAGAGCGAAAAGGTTACAAGTATGTTATAAATGTGCTAGATGGAAGTGTAACCAGACTTGTCGTTCATTAGGTTTTGCGTCCAGGAATAGAGAAGATAAACTTTCATTTATTAAGAATGGTTTGAGTAATGAGTCGCTGGATAATGTCTTGTTAACTCTCGAGTCACATTCTTGTGGACTTGTTCAGCGTGAATTGCTTAATCTATGGAGACAATTTAGTGATGAATTGCAGTGTTATAGTCTAGGGAATCTGACTAAAAACGACCCTGTTTGCCAGTTTATAAGAAAACTGGATGGGAAGCAAATCCCCGACTCCTAGAAGGCGTTTCAGCCGTTACTGGACGTAAAACCAGAGGAAGATGTGAGCCACAATCACAACTACTTGTATATTTGAATGTGTGTTGTTGTTGTCGAATTTTTTTTTATTGTTTCGTTTGATCTGATTATGAATGTTGTTTTTGTGTTGTTGTTGTTTGTTGATTTTGTTTGTTTTAATTTCAAGTTTTCTTTTTGACAAACCATATGACTACCCTAAGGAATAAGTACACGTGGGAGACAAGTGTGGAGGTTTTGTCAACCTCCACCGAAAGTGTATCTCCATTTTCCATGCTTCACGTGGAGACAAGTGTGTAGGTTTTGTCAAACCTCGCCGAAAGCATATCTCATTTTTTCAAATCTTGGGGCGATAAATCTGCATCGAGCAACCCCCACCGAAAGTATGTCCCCATGTGTCAAAATTTGGGAGTTTTATGGGTGTATATATACATTCTGCATATTTTCATATGTCATTCCATAACCTATCTTGCAATTGAAAAGCATAATATCTAACGTGTCTTACACAAGATTAGAGCACTTGTAGAAATGGAGAAAACACCAATTCAGCGATTCCGAAATATATGCGTATTTTGCGGATCGCAATTTGGTAAAGATGGAGAGTTTACCACAGCAGCTCTTGATCTTGGTAGGACATTAGCTGCGAGGGGTATTAATTTGATTTATGGAGGGGGTAGTCTTGGTTAATGGGGTGTGTGTCAACAGCTGCATCCCTAGGAGGGAGCAAAGTTCTCGGCATTATCCCTAAACCATTAGCTGTACGAGATATCGTGGGCAACACAATCGGGGAAGAGTTACAAGTCTCTAGCATGCATGAGCGTATTGCACATATGGTTGTTAAGTCCGATGCATTTATAGCTTTACCCGGTGGTTATGGCACATTAGAGGAGATATTTCAAATCACTCTTGGGCACAGCTAAACATCCATAAAAAACCCATTGGTTTGTTAAATGTCAATAAATTTTTTGATGGTTTGTTGTCTTTTCTTGATCAAGCTGTAGAAAAAAAATTTATCTCACCATCAGCGAGGCAAATCCTTGTTACAGCTTCAACGGCAGGGGAGTTAATTGACAAACTACAAGAATTCGTCTATTCGCCTGATCCAACAATAGCTCGGATAAATTGGTTTGGAGAAGGCAACAAAAGGCGTCAACTGGATTTAACCCTCCATCTGTAATCTCTATTTGCTGGTTTGCTACGTTTTTGTTTACTTTCTTTTTAGTGTGTTTATTTGAGATTTTTCATGTCGTTTCTTTTGAGCTTTTTCAGGTTATTTCTTTCGTCCCAGGTAATATTTTCTAATCTCGGTCTTTAGAGTGGTGGCTTAAAAAGTTCAAGTTCTCTTGAAACGCATTCTGGATCTCTTCAATCCATAATGGCTGAATAAGGAGGCTAACTTCTAACTTTTTAGACCCATTCTAACTAACTTGTTTTTGTTTGCTGACTTGTTGAACTTTGTTATTTTATGAGTGAGTTTAGTTTTGCGTAATTTAGAGTTATTATGTGCTTTTGTCTATATCAGTTTCGATTCGGAAAAAAACATTGTGGAAAAACCTGAGAATGGCAGAATATGAGGTTTCCTTAACTCTTGAAACGCATTCTCTCTAAATAAATCTGTAGTTTGTTTATTTATGTTGTTTGAAGTGTCTTGTTTCTTGTTTTGTTCTTTTATAATAAAGGTATATAGGCTGGAAACCTTAAGTCTGCGGGCTACTGGTCCTAAGGATTGTTGAAATATACAATCTCGACTCAGGTGTAACAACGCCACGTACCTCTTTTCTTGCATTTTGTGGGTCGATGATAAGATAATGATTGAATTAAGAAAAACTCTTGTAAAATGATAAATGATGCATGGATCTGTGTGCTTGAAATGTTTATTGGTTTTCACTTTGACTTTGATTCCTTACGCAACATTGAGCACTGAGCTATTATCACTGAGTTATTTGTTCACTTAGAGAAAGTTTATGTAATTTAAATGTTTCTTCAGATTTCAATGAATTCTAGAACTTGTTTGATGGTCACTCGAAGCGAAATCCTAGACTGTGCAACATTGGGGAAATGATTTAGGCCATCTTTGGACCGTTTGAGCTTAATAGCCAACCTTGATTGAAATTGATCCCTAGTTACCCCTTTGAGCCTTTGTAAGCCTTTTTCTTTGTTAACTCACTAAAAGATTTCCTAACCTCAAATGAATTTGTTCCAAACAGTTTATCCCTTACCTATGAGCATGTAGATCGTTCACAATTAAATTTTGAGCTATGTTTTGGTTTTGGGAAGTTAGAGGAGGTTGGGATGTGTCATGAGCAATGCAAGTGAGTTCTATTGTGTTTGTAAAAAAAAAAAAGGAAAAAAAGAAAAAAAGAAAAAAAGTCAATCTGTACTTATCGTCCACGTACTTACACATTGAGGACAATGTGTTGTTTAAGTGTGGGGGAGGGGAAGTGTAATAAAAAAAAGAAAAAAAGAAAAAAAGAGAACAAAAGAAGAAGAATAAGAGATCTATACCCTTAAGTGTTCTTAAAAAGAATGAAACAACAAAGTTTGGGGGTGTAGTTTTCTTTTGTTTTCTACAAAAAAAAAAAAAAAAGATTGAGTGTTCTAAATAAGTTTGGGGAGTAACCTGGTGAATTGAA
Organism: Boswellia sacra; assembly: GCA_013180625.2. Lineage (NCBI taxonomy): Eukaryota > Viridiplantae > Streptophyta > Magnoliopsida > Sapindales > Burseraceae > Boswellia > Boswellia sacra. The sequence goes on along the minus strand of SNVD02006720.1, from coordinate 19,267 downwards.
ATGAAGTTGTGTTATAGGGTTGAGCTCTACATAGTCTTGAATGATTTATGTGTTTGTGGGTGATTTGAGCCAAATTATTATCCTTTATCATACCTTCCCCCAAGCCAAACGTTACAAGCTTAATAAAGTCCTACTTGATCCTTGGTGTTGTGCATGTCTACATTAGTGGAGAGTGACTTGAAAAGCAGGCCTATGGAGTTCATTTATACACCCATCTTCAATATTAAATATGATTCATTTTTATGCATAAACTCATCTGGGTTACAAGTGATTAGGTGAGAATGGCTCTACACACACACACTTGAGGAATTGAAGTGAAGCGAAACTAATCTTTGAGATAAAATTCTTGATTAAGTGCATTATTTTGAAGTTTTCCTTGGGTTATAATTAAGTACAATCTTTGAGGCCTATTTGCAAGATAAAGCATTTGTGTGTTTTAAATTTTTTTGTTGATTCTGTTTCGGTTTAGTTTTATTTCATATTGTCGTAGTTGCTCGATGACTAGCAAAGTCTAAGTGTGGGGGAATTTGATAAGTGTCTATTTATATATCATTTTCATATCAATTCGTCCATGTTTCTTTGCTATATTCCTTGGTATTTTTATGTTTTGTGTGGTTTTGATGTTTGTAGGAGTTTTGGAGCAACTTGCACAAAAATGGAGTAAAACCCTTCAATTTCACCTCTGCTAGTCAACCATCTTCTCGGATTTAATTGTATTGATATACAATGAACCCGATGACATATTATATACCGTTGGAAAGCTCGAAGTCTATTTTCTGGAGAAATTTACGGTTTATAAATCCATTCAGTGTACCAAAAGTTGTAATCAAAACAGTGTGAGATGTATAGAAATATAATTCCACAAGTCACTGTAGCATGTATAATACGGGGCACTGTAGCAAGTCACTGTAGCAGAGTATTTAAACACATTTAGGGTTTTATTTTCATAACTTGAAGAGGGGAAAACGTGGGAGGAGGCTGCATTTCTGGATTTCTCTCATCCCTTGGAGTTCTTGAAGGAGAAAGAAGATTTTGAAAGAGGAGGAACTACAATCCAAGAAGATTCATCTACAAAGAAGATTTTCAAAGAATTTGCTAAGTTCTTTCTTTCCTTTTCAATTCTGGATTTTCTATGTATTGTATTTGTTATTCTGATTGAATATGTGTAACTAAATCTGAATTTGTTGAGGGTAATTTCAAAGCCCCTGATATGATTTTTGTAAGTTGATTGTGCAAGAAGTTGTTATCCAATTCTCTAATTGAAGTTGCTTGTATTTTCCTATATCTAATGCTTATGATTGCTTGCTGGATTGTATTTCAAATGGCCAACTAAATATAATCTGGTTGTTGTCTATTGCTAGACTAGAAATCTTGATCCGTAATTGTCTTGAATTTCTAATCCTTAGTAGCAAAATTGTGATCAGAGATTGCAATTGGAGAATACAACCTAAGTTAATAATCCGAGCTTGTGTGTTTATTGCTTAGATCAACCTATCTTTCTTATCGTAATGCATCCATTGAATTAAATTTAGAGAGCTTGTTCTAGGTTGTTTAATGGATAGAGATTAAATAAAGAGCCTGTTTTATTTAACAACAAAGTAAGGAAAGATTGGTATAACAGAGCTTGTTGTTATCTACGGTTGATAACTTCAATGCTGTAATTGGATTACAATTCTATGTTAATTCACAAATTCATATCTTGTGGCAGAGAAAGAACCCTTAACCAAGTGCCTCTCATTGAATTTTTCAATTCATTTAATATTGTGTTGTGTTATTCTTTATTTGCCTTCGTATTCAGTTTAATTAATCATTCAACAAAACCCCCCATATTTAGTTTATTGTTGCTGAAAAATAACAAATTTAATTAAAATCAATCCTCGTGGGAACGATATCTCACTCATCACTTTATTACTTGTGCGACTAGTATACTTGCTAGTTTCGAACGCATCACAAGTGCAAGTAAATGTAAAGAGGATAGGGATAGAGAGAGTGCAAACTCGATGTATGTGGTTCGGCAAACCTTGCCTACGTCCACGGACTCCTAGCTCCACAAGCTAGGCTTTCCACTAAGTTGTAGAAATCTTTACAACTTGCTTGATGAACAATCTCACCAAGACTTTTTCCTTCAACTCTTGATTACACCACACCAAAAGTTATTCTTGATGAACAATCTCACCAAGGCAACTTCCTTCAACTCTTGATAACACCACACCAAGAGTTCTTCTTGATGAACAAACTCACCAAGAAAAGAGTTCTCTCAAGGATAACTTTTATCCTTTACAAGAAGATCTCACTCTCACCACAATACAAGAACAAAGTAAATTTTAACAACAAAAGTACAACTCTCTTCAAAGAGTAGATAAAGAATATAAAAGCTCTCTAGACTTGATATTTCTCTTGTTTTTTGCTTTGATAAAATGCTTGTCTTGCTCTTCTTGAATGCATGGGAGAAGGGCTCATTTTATAGGCAAATGGGATGAACTTAGTCAAGTGAAGACACCAACTCCAAAGTTTCTGCCCACCATAAAAACTATAATCTTGTCTAGCATTTTTGTCAATGTTCTGTTTGAAATTTGAAAATTTGCAAAACATAAAATAACTGAAAATTTGAATAAGCTTTCCAACTCATCAAGAACCAAGTCATTTGGATATCTGTAGATCAAGATATGGCCAAAAGACCATTCGGTGCTCATGTGACTTGATTTTTCTTCCATGTGTCAGTCCACCGACTTGCATGTATATTATGCCGGCCTTCTATTTGAAATTTGAATTTCTTCAAAGAATATGAAATCTGCTCCATTGAATCATCTTTCCAATTCCACAAGAATCAAGTCATTTGGATATCTCTAACTCAAGATATGGATAAAACATCATTCGGTGCTCAAATGAGTTGATTTTTCTTTTCTGTGTCAGTCCACCGAATTGCATGTCAGTTATGTCAGCCTTATATTTGAAATTTGAATTTCTTAAAAACATATGAAATATTATTCATTAAGTCCTCTTTCCAATGCCATAAGAATCAAGTCATTTTGATTTTTCTAGCTCAAGATATGTCTAAAGGAGTATTCGGTGCTCATGTCAGCTGCTTCCATTTGTCTTTCAAATTGCATGATGATTTGGACAACCTTGCACTTGAAATTTGAATTTTTCTAAAACATATGAAATGTTATAAATTGAGTAAGCTTTCCAAAGGCTTAATAATCACATCATTTGGACATTTTTAGAGATATATATGACTAATTGATTGAACATTGCTCATGTGTCATATTCCTTAAGTCAATCCATGTTCTTACACTTTGGTGCCTTTAACATGTAGTCTTCTCCTTAACTTCAACACTTCATTTTAATAAGCCTCTTCTTGATTTTAAACTTATTTCAATGATCTTACTCTTGCACATAAATCAACATGTTAGTAAATCTCAATTAATCAATGTGTATTGTTATCATCAAAATTATCATGTAGCCTTAGGTCTAACAATCTCCCCCTTTTTGATGATGACAAACCATTGATTGCTTTAAAATATAATCTAAAATCAAGAATGAAAATAAAATCAACATAAGCAAACAGAATGGCACTTGTTATGAATATAAGCAATCCAATTATTTCTCCCCCTTTTGTTATCATCAAAAAGATGTAATCAAATTAACTACTCCTCCTAAATATATTCTCCCCCTTAACATATGCTACCATTTAAAGATTATCATATTAAAGCAAAATTAAGACATATCCAACATGCCTAATTCTCTTCTAATTATGCAAAATCTATCTTGACTAAGGGGTTTAGTAAATATATTAGCTAATTGTTTATCGGTGGGAACAAATTCTAAAGAAATATTACCTTTTTACACATGATCTCTAATAAAATGATGTCTAATCTCTATATGCTTAGTCCTAGAGTGTTGTATGGGATTTTTTGAAATGTTGATGGCACTTGTATTGTCACATTTGATGGGAATATGATCAAATACCACACCATAATCTTTTATAATTTGTTTCATCCAAAGAGATTGTGCACAACAACTTCCTACTGCAATATACTCGGCTTCCGCGGTTGATAGGCAGTAGAAGTTTGTTTCTACTAACCAGAGATGAGACTAATGCATGTCCTAGAAAATGGCAAGAGCCACTAGTGCTCTTTCTATCAAGAAGACTTCCAGTAAAGTCCGCATCGGAATAACTAATTAGATCAAAATTATCACACTTAGGATACCAAAGACCTAGATTTCTGGTTCCGAAAAGATATCTAAATATCCTTTTGACAGCCTTAAGGTGAGATTCCTTTGGACAAGATTGAAATCTAGCACACATACACACAATAAACATAATATCAGGTCTACTAGCAGTTAAATACAAAAGAGAGACAATCATACCTCGATATTTTGTTACCTCAACATCTTTTCCTTTCTCATCTTTGTCAAGCTTGGTTAATGTACCCATAGGTGTGTTATATGTCCTTGAAATATCCATGCCAAACTTCTTGAGAAGATCTCTTGTGTATTTAGCTTGATTAATGAAGATCCCATCTATTGATTGCTTGATTTGAAGTCCAAGGAAGAAATTTAATTCTCCCATTAAGCTCATTTCAAATTCTTGTTGCATGCACTTGGACAATTCCTCACACATAGAGACATTAGTAGCACCAAATATAATATCATCAACATAGATTTGAACAATTAATAAATCATCATTTTTTGTTTAACAAAAATAGTAGTATCAACTTTTTTCATTTCGAAACCATTATCAATGAGAAATTTGCTCAATCTATCATAACATGCTCTTGGTGCTTGTTTCAAGCCATAAAGTGCCTTTTTGAGTTTGAAAACATGGTTTGGAAAATCATGATTTTGAAAACCAAGAGGTTGCTTTACATATACTTCCTCCATAATGTAACCATTTAAAAATGCACTTTTGACATCCAATTGATATAATGTAAAATTTTTATAACATGCAAATGCACACAACATTCTAATTGATTCTAATTTAGCAACCGGTGCAAAGGTGTTCCTCATAATGCAGACAACTTCGCTTATGATTGTACCTTGAGCAACAAGTCTAGCTTTGTTTCTAATAATGGTGCCATTTTCACTACTTTATTTCTAAAAATTTCCATTTAGTGCCTATAATTAGAATGATTTTTAGGCTAGGGACTAATTCCCAAACTTGATTTATCTCAAATTGGTTCAATTCTTCTTGGATAGCCAAAATCAAACTTTCGTCATTTTCGGCTTCTTTAAAAGATTTTGGTTCAAATTGAGAGACAAAAGCAAAATGATTACAAAAGTTTTTAAAAGAAGATCTAGTTTTCATACCTTGTGATGGTTCATCAATAATGAGATCTTTAGGGTGAGCTTTTGCATACCTCAATTCCTTTGGTAATTCTTGGGAAGAATCATTTACTTCCTCAAGCTTTTCTTGTTGAAGTTGTAATTCATCTTGGCTCTTTTCATCAAGCCTTGATTCCTTGATTTGTCTTTCTACCTCAACAATATCATCATCTAAATTCTTTGAAGAAATAACATTAGTTTCATCAAATTCAACATGCATAGATTCTTCAATAGTAAGAGTCTTTTTGTTAAAAACTCTATATGCTTTACTATGGTTGGAGTAGCAACAAAAATTCCAATATCGGCTTTTGCATCAAATTTTTCAAGGTTATCCTTAGTGTTTAAAATAAAACATTTACATCCAAAAACTTTAAAAAATCCAATGTTGGTTTTTCTTCCTTTCCAAAGTTCATAAGAAGTTTTCTTCATTAAAGCTCTAATATGGACTCTATTGATTATAAAGCATGCGGTATTAACGGCTTCGGCCCAAAAATATTTTGGCAAATTATTTTCAAGTAACATGGTCCTAGCCATTTCTTGGATAGTCTTATTTTTCCTCTCAACAAACACCATTTTGTTGTGGAGTTCTAGGTGAGGAAAAATTATGTTCAAAACCATTTTCATCACAAAGATTTTCAAATGCAACATTGTCTAATTCACCACCATGATCACTCCTAATGGACACAATAGAATACCCTTTTTGATTTTGGACTCTTTTTGCAAATTTTGAAAAAGCTTGTGTGGCTTCATTTTTAGTTTTCAAGAATAACACCCAAGTGAATCTTGAATAATCATCCACAATAATAAAAACATAATACTTTCCACCAAGGCTTTGAGTTCTTGATGGTCCAAATAAATCCAAATGAAGTAATTGTAGATGTTTATTTGTTGAAATAATTTTCTTTTGTTTAAAAGAAGTTCTCACTTGTTTTCCAAATTGACAAGCATCACAAATCTTATCCTTTTCAAATTTTATTTTTGAAAGACCATCAACTAAATCATTTTTAAAAGTTTTTGAAATTGTGTCCATGCTAGCATGACCTAGCCTTCCATGCCATAACCAAGAATCATGATTAACAATGAAACACTTTTCTACATGATCATTAACATCAATATCAATTGTATAAATATTACCACATCTATTCCCAACAAATAATGTCTTATTGTTACTAACATCCTTAATCACACATCTATTAGGCTCAAAAGTAATAAAGTATCCCTTATCACGCAATTGACTAATGCTAATCAAATCATGTTTTAAACCATGAACAAGCAAAACATCTTTAATAATAGGTGAAGAAAGGTTACCAATATCACCATGTCCGATTACCCTTCCTTTGGCATTATCACCGAAGGTCACATATCCTCCTTTCTTCATGATTAATCTTGAAAATTTGGAGGCATCTCCGGTCATATGCCTTGAGCATCCACTATCTAAGTACACTTGTGTTTGCCACTCCTTTGTCTCTACAATCAACATTCAAGGAGTAACTTTTTGGTACCCAAAATTTCTTGGGTCCTTGGGGGTTAGTTATGATACTTTTTGGAACCCATATTTGTTTCAAATTAGGATTTCTCCTAATATAGCAAGAATGCACTTTGTGTCCTTTTCTTCCACAATAAGTACATGAATGATTAGGATTATTCCTAAAAGATGCATGAGCAAAATAATTTTTAAAATATTTTTGATTTTTATGAGTTTTATATCCTAAGCCTCTTTTATCAAAAACACACCTTTGGTTTTGTAACATAGAATTCAAAATTTTTGTGCTTTTTGTAAAACTATCAACAATATTTCTTAAGTCATTATTTTCCTTTTTCAAAATAACATTTTCTTTCTCTAATTTATCAAAATCTTTTTGCTTTAAAATCTCATTTTCAGTTTTAAAAAAATGTATTTGACTTTCAAAATCTTTTTGCTTTAAAATTTCATTTTCATTTTCTAAAGCTTCATTTATTTCTACTACCTCTTCTAATTGAGAAAACATGATTTTTGTCTTCTTTTTGAAAGCATTAATTTTTGAATTTTGCTTATCAACTTGCACATGTAAATTTTGGAATGCTTCAAGTAATTCATCATATGAAAGTTTAGGATCATAGTTTAGAATACTTACCTCATCTTCACTTAAAGCCATGAAGCACATGGTTTGCCCCTTCGCAATCTTCTTCTTCGGTGGAAGAGCTTCACACTATCCATCCCAATTTGTAAGCTTTCACTGCTTTGGATTCTTGTTTTGACTCTTGAGGTAAGGGAAATCCATCTTTACATGTCCCGGTTTCTTGCACTCATAGCAAATGAGTTGATCATTTTTCTTATCTTGCTTTGAGCTTTGCCCTTTGTACTCCCTTCTAGAATTCTTCTTGAATCCTTGGTTTCTTCTAATCATCCTTTTAGCTTTCTTGTGATGAATGCAAGATCTTCATCATCTCCTTCATCGTCGGACTCATCATCTTCTTTTGTTGAAGATTTGAAAGCGATATTTTCTTTTTCTTGAAATCTTCTTCATTCTCCTTCAAGGTGATTTCATGAGTCATGAGAGAACCCATAAGTTCTTCTAATGGTAGTTTGGTGAAGTCCACTGACACGTCTTAATGCCTCCTTTGGCTCCAAGATTTTGGTAGACACCTATAATCTTCTCACCATTTCAACATTAGAACTAAGATTTACAGAGATTTCAAACAATTAATAAATATCCGTAAATTAGTAAACATTTCAAAATTGATTCATCCGATTCATCTTAAAAAGCTTATAACTATGAACTAGCATACTAATTTTAGATTCTTTAACTTGATTAGTTCCTTCATGAGTAACTTCAAGTGTGTGCCATATTTCTTGTGCCGTAGAACAAGTAGATATTCTATTAAACTCATTTCTATCTAGAGCATAATATAACACATTCATAGCTTAGCATTCAAACTCAATTTCTTTTTATCATCTTCACTAAACTCATTAGGTTCTTTAAGCATGCATTCCCCGTTTTCAATTTTGGTAGGAACAAAAGGTCCTTCCAAAACAATAGACCACAAATCATAATCAAAAGATTTCAAGAAAATACTCATTCTAGTTTTCCAAAAAGAGTAATCACTTCCATTAAAAAATGGAGGTCTAGAGATAGAAAGTCCCTCAACATATGAAGTTGAATTAAAAGTTGCCATAGCTCAAAAATCGATTAAGATTTAAAAATTGAGCAACCTTGCTCTGATACCACTTGTTGACCCAGGTATGGCAACCCAAGAGGGGGGGGGAATTGGGTTTTTATTTATCAAAACGGATTTAGAAAACTTTTCTTGAAAGATCAAAATTATTTAACTCTTTCTTTGAGAATAAAGGTGAAGAAGATGAAAATAAAATGCAATCAAGAGAATAGCAATAAAGAACAATCACAAGTAAAAGTAAATGTAAAGAGGATAGGGATAGAGAGAGTGCAAACTCGATGTACGTGGTTCGGCAAACCTTGCCTACGTCCACGGGCTCCTAGCTCAACGAGCTAAGCTTTCCACTAAGTTGTAGAAATCTTTACAACTTGCTTGATGAACAACCTCACCAAGACTTTTCTTCCAACCCTTGATAACACCACACCAAGAGTTCTTCTTGATGAACAACCTCACCAAGGCAACTTCCTTCAACTCTTGATAACACCACACCAAGAGTTCTTGATGAACAACCTCACAAAGGCAACTTCCTTCAACTCTTGATAACACCACACCAAGAGTTCTTCTTGATGAACAAACTCACCAAGGCAACTTCCTTCAACCCTTGATAACACCACACCAAGAGTTCTTCTTGATGAACAACCTCACCAAGAAAACTTCTTTCAACTCTTGATAACACACAACAAGAGTTCTCTCAAGGATAACTATTATCCTTTACAAGAATATCTCACTCTCATCACAATACAAGAACAAGGATAATTTTTACAACAAAAGTACAACTCTCTTCAAAGAGTAGATAAAAAATATAAAAGCTCTCTAGACTAGATATTTCTCTTGTTTTTTGCTTGATATATGCTTCTCTTGCTCTTTTTGAATGCATGGGAGAAGGGCTCCTTTTATAGGCAAATGGGATGAACTTAATCAAGTGAAGACACCAACTCCAAATTTTCTACCCACCATAAAAACCAAAACCTTGTCTGCCATTTTGTCAATGTTCCATTTGAAATTTGAAAATCTAAAAAACATAAAAGATCTGCACAATTGAATAAGCTTTCCAACGCATCAAGAATCAAGTCATTTGATATCGGTATCTAAGATATGCCAAACCACCCATTCGGTGCTCATGTGACTGATTTTTCTTTATTGGTCAGTCACCTAAATTGAATGATATTCTGTCAGCCTTCCGTTTGAATTTGAATTTTGTGATGTCAAAACTATATATATGTATCTGAATATTGAATAATCTTTCCTAGAACATTAAGAATCAAAGGCATTGGATATCTTAGTTAAGATGTGCCAAACACCATTCGGTGCTCATGTCGAGTTGATTTCTCTCTGTGTCAGTCCACCAAATGGCAACAATTATCGTCAGCCTTCCATTTGAAATTTGGATGAGGTTCTCAAAAACATGAGGAAATATATGAAATGTGTCTCATTAAGTCCTCTTTCTAATGCCATAAGAATAAAGTCATTTTAATTTTTCTAGCTTAAGATATGTCCAAAAGACATTCAGTGCTCATGTCAGCTGCTTTCATTTGTCTTTCAATTTGCATGATGATTTGGACAAACTTGCACTTGAAATTTGAATTTCTTTAAAACATATGAAATTTATAAATTGAGCAAGCTTTTCAAAGGCTTAATAATCACATCATTTGGAATTTGTAGAGACTATATGACAATTGATGAACATGCTCATGTGTCATAATGTTTTTTTTCACAATTGATGTAAGTCCTTGTTCTTACACTTTGGTGCTTTAACATGTAGTCTTCTCCTTAGCTTCAACACTTCATTTTAATAAGCCTCTTCTTGATTTTAAAATTATTTCAATGATCTTACTCTTGCACATAAATAAACATGTTAGTAAATCTCAATTAATCAATGTGTATTGTTATCATCAAAATTATCATATAGCCTTAGGGCTAACACTACCTTGATGATGACTTAGAATCTGATTCGAAAGATCAAGGATGCATGAGTAATTTTGTTGCATTTATAACATCTGCAGCTGATAAAGGAAAAACTGTTATGTCCAGCACAAAAAAAGTGCAGAACTGATGATGAACATTTAGATACTGAAGATGATCCAGAATACTTTGAAGAGCTGCAAGAAACTTACAATGCACTTAAATGTAAATAGCTGAGTTAGAAAAAAGAAATCAGATCTTTAAAGAATGAGATTGAAGTGCTGAAATGTGAAAAATCTTATGCTACAAACTGCATCAAGGAGCTGGAGCTTGTCTTGACAGACAAAATAGCACACATTAAGAAAATTATAGCAGAACTGGTTGAGAGCAAAAGATGTGTTCATCAACTCAGAATTGTGTCAGCTAAACTTGATCGGGTCTTGAGTCTTGGAAGAGACAATTCCAACAAACATGGCTTAGGATATACATAAGGTAATGTTGCATCCTCATCAACAACATTATTTGTAAAAGCTTCAACATCAGGTAAAAATTCTGAACCCGGCTTAAGAATATCAGGTCCTAATTCAAAAAACATTGAAGTATTTGGTTCCCCTTTAAGCTCTTTCAAATCCAGTCCCGAAAAGGTAAGAAAATTCATTCCAAGCTATTTTTGTGGTGTCAAAGGGCATATTAGACCTAGGTACTTTAAATTATTGAGTGTTTTGCATAAAAGGTCAAAATAGTTCAAGCTGTCACCAAAGACACAACTGCAGTGGGAAAAAAGAGAGCACACTCTGCAATGTTGCTTTTACTGCACGCAAACACTCTTTTAACAATTTATGGTATTTTGATAGTGGTTGTTCCAGGCACATGACTGGAAATAGACAGTTTTTGAAAGATTTTGAATCATGCAGGGAAGGAAATGTCACTTATGGTTATGGAGCAAAGAGTGAGATCATTGGTAAAAACACTTTGAATGTCAAAGGCCTACCCGAATTTTAAAATATCTTGTTGGTTAAGGGTTTTAAAGCTAATCTAATTAGCGTTAGTCAGATATGTGATGACAAGTATATTGTTAATTTCACTTAGGACAAATGTATGGTTTTGGACAATCTTGGTAAATGCATTTTAGAAGGAAATAGATCTTCGGATAATTATTATTTGGTAAAAACTACATTTCATGCTAGGATCTCAGACTTAGAATTGTGGCATAAAAAACTAGGACACTTAAATTACAAGACTTGGTTAAATTAATAAAGTTAGGTGCTATCAAAGGTGTCCCTAAACTTGATAACAAAAACAGTGGAATTTGTGGACCATGTCAATTGGGAAAACAAATTAGAAGTGCACATAAATCAGTCTTACATTTTAGCACATCCAAAATACTTGATTTGCTTCACATAGATCTTATGAGTCCTGTGCAAATTGAAAGCATTTTTTGTAAAAGATGAATATTTGTTTGTGTGGATGATTTCTCTAGATATACTTGGGTTGATTTTATTAGAGAAAAATCTGGCAATTTTGAAGCTTTCAAGAATCTTCGTGTTAAGCTTGAAAATGAGCAAAAGAGGAACATTGGCAGGATAGTGAGGATAAGGAGTGATCATGGCAAGGAGTTTGAAAATGTTAGCTATGTTGATTTTTGCAAATATCATGGAATTGAACATGAATTTTTGGCTACCAAAATTCTTGACCAGAATGGCATTGTGGAAAGGAAAAATCAGACACTTCAAGAGATGGCTAGAGTGATGCTCAATAGTAAGAAGTTGACCAAAAGGCTATGGGCTGAAGCAATAAGCACAGCTTGTTGTATTTCAAATAGAGTTTTTCTAAAACCTGGCACTAATCGGACACCTTGTGAAAAGCTAAAAGGTAGAAAACCTAATTTGAAATATTTTTATGTCTTTGGATGTAGGTGTTACATCTTAAATGACAGAGAGAAGTTAGGGAAATTGGATCCAAAAAGTGATGAAGGAGTTTTTATGAGATATATACAAAATAGCAAGGCTTATCGAGTTTATAATCTTTGAACTGAGTCCATAATGGAGTCTGCAAATATAGTGTTTGATTATCTGGATGATTATGTGAAGTTCTCTCAAGAAGTAAGCATAACCAGCTTCACACAGAAGATACAAAAAATCTAGTACCAAATAGTAATAGCAGCAAAGGAGATTCAGTTATGAAAGAGAAAACAACTGCTGTTATGACAGACACAACAACTACATTTGACAGCATAAATCTGGATAAAAACTTAATCAGAAATGAAGGTGAAAGAAAAGATCCACCCTCTTCGATACAAAAGGCACATCCAACCAACTCAATCATGGGAAGTCTAGATGGAATAATGAAGACTAGGAGCAAGGTAAGAAATCAGGTAAGATTTGCATGTTATGTTTCATTATTTGAGCCAAAAAATGTGAAAGAAGCTTTAAACGAAGATGTTTGGATTCAGTTAATGTAAGATGAACTTAATCAGTTTAAAAGGAATGAAGTATGGGGATTAGTTCCTAGGCCAGAAAATGCAAATGTCATTGGAACGAAATGGATATTCAAAAATAAAACTGATGAAAGTTGTCAAGCAGTAAGAAATAAAGCTAGGCTAGTAGCACAAGGTTACACACAAATGGAAGGCATAAACTTTGATGAAACCTTTGCACCAGTAGCTAGACTTAAATTAATTAGATTACTACTTGCAATTTCTTGTATGCTTGATTTTAAATTGTATCAAATAGATGTTAAAACAGCTGTTTCAAATGGCTATCTTAATGAAAAAGCTTTTGTCAAACAACCTAAAGGATTTGAAGATCTTAAACATCCTGATTTTGTGTATAAATTGCATAAAGTTTTGTATGGGTTGAAACAAGTTCCTAGAGCTTGGTATGAAAGGTTGACAAACTTTTTGATCAAGAGAGGTTATAGTAGACACAGCAATGATAAGACTTTGTTTATCAAACATACATCTTACTATTTTATTGTTGCTCAAGTATATGTAGATGACATTGTGTTTGGATCAACTAACAAAAGCAAAATTGATGAGTTTGTTAATTGATGTAGGAAGAGTTTGAGATGAGCATGGTAAGAGAATTAAATTTCTTTCTTGGATTGCAGGTTAAACAAATAAATGATGGGATATTTATATCTCAATCAAAATATACTAGAAACCTTGCAAAGAAATTTGGACTTGAGAATGCAAAACCAATGAAAACTCCTATTAGTACTAACCTGAAACTTCCAAAAGACAATGCAGGAAAAGAGGTTGATGCACATTTATATAGAAGCATCATTAGCAGTTTGTTATCCCCCACAACAAGTAGACCATACTTGTGTTTTAGTGTAGGACTTTGGGCAAGATTTTAAGCAAATCCCAAAGAATCACACCTAGCTGTAGCTAAAAGAATCATCAGGTATATACATAGAACTTATGATTATGGGATATGATTTTCTAAAGATATAAATGATTGTCTCGTAGGGTTTAGTGATGCTGATTGGGCAGGAAATGTAGATGACAGAAAAAGCACACCAAGTGGATGTTTTTATATTGATACTAACTTAGTTTCTTGGCACAACAAAAGGCAGAATTTCATCTGTTTGTCTACTGCAGAAGCTGAATGCATAGCAGTAGGAAGTTGTTGCACATAACAACTTTGGATGAAGTAAATGCTAAGTGATTATGGTATTGAACAAAAACTTATAACTGTGTTTTGTGATAATACTAGTGCTATAAACATTTTTAAAAATCTAGTTCAACATTCTAGAAAAAAACACATTGACATAAGATACCATTTTATAAGGGAGCTTGTAAAGTCTAAGGTAATACACATTGAGCACATCTCCACTGATAAACAATTAGCTGACTTATTCACTAAGGCATTGGATACAACAAGATTTGAGAATCTAAGAAAGGCCTTAGGCATCTGTCAGTTTTTTGAATAAGTATTGCTTTTTGTTATATTAATTATATCTGCAATATCATAAGTTTTCTTCTAATTAAGCATGTGTGAGCTGTAATGTAAAGCTGTGTGAATATTAAGATACTGTTTAAAAGCAAAAACAAAGAAAAATACAAAGAGGGCCACCAATATATGATGTGTAAAAGCCATCATTGAGAGTAACCTCATGGTATCTAAGAAATATGTTGAGGTCACCCACTCAAATAAAAAGGGCTACCTCTATATTATATGAAAGCTGTTGTGTTTATTTCATAATCCAATGTGATTAATTTCTGTGAATATGTCAAAATGTTATTTTTGACATCTCAATTGAATAAAAATTAAAAGTAAATAGCTTTCATATGATGATTATAAACAGCTCTGAAATATACTTCCTTAAAATGATTTATATGATGTCCAGATATGATTGGTACGTTAAATGCAATTATTTTCTATTATGTTTTTCATATCACACGATGCTTTTATGTCTAACTGAAATTCGACTTTCTTATGTGTCCATGTGTCAAAATGCCATGTCAGCTTTATTGGATTGAGGGGGAGAGACTTCAGTGGTGGGAATTCTAACTCTCTTAAAATTTCTTATTTTAATGGAAATCAAATTTTTGAATTTATCTAATTAATGATATTAATGAGTTTTGTTTTGGAAAAGGAATTAAAATTTGAAATTATATAGGAAACCAAATTGGATTAAAACTCAGTTTCTTTCAAAGTATATCACAAACATGGTTAAGGCTATTTAGTTCATATCAAAGTCAGTTAGCATTCTGCCATCCATTCTCTCTCGTCTAGTTCCTTTCTCTATTTCAAAAACACTTGCAGTTCTCAAAACCTAATATGGCGTCTGCATCCAAATCTGAGAAGACCACATGTGTAGCATCATCTTCCTCAAACGACCTTGGTCACAACAGTAACGACAGTTTGTAGTCATCTCAATCACAACAACAACATGCAGAGATCCCGATTGATCCTACAATGAGTGAAGATGAGACAGTCCCTGTTAGGCGAATGAAGGATAGAATCAAGCCGAAGTTCAACAAGTTTCTTACCGCAAATGTCAAGCAAAATTTCTTGGAGTATATATCAAAAAGGAAGTTGTAGATTGAGAGGCTAGTAAAGGTAACAGACTTTAACAAGTATGGATTGAATGAACTTCTTGAGTCCATTTACTAGACTAGAACAGTAAATAACTTGTTACCCCCTGTTAAGTCTTTGATTCAAAAATTTTATGCCAATATACCTAAATCAATTGATAACCCGAAGAGCTTTCATTATCACAAGGTATATTGTAGAGGAAAATTTGTGAAGTTTTCACCGAATGTCATTAACACTTTCTTTGATATACCTATTAGTGGTTTACAATCTGTTGAGGACAGTTTTGATATTGAAAAAGTTCTTAAGAAACTAACTAGTAGAGAAGATTTAGTTTGGAACCCCAAAGACGGCATTGATCAGCAATATCTTAGGAAGAAATATAGAGTTCTCCATAAGATTCTTAGTTTAATTGTGTTGACCCAGGTATGGCAACCCAAGAGGGGGGGTGAATTGGGTTTTTATTTATCAAAACGGATTTAGAAAATTTTTCTTGAAAGATCAAAATTAGTTCACTCTTTCTTTGAAAATAAAGGTGAAGAAGATGAAATTAGAATTTATCAAAGATGCAATCAAAAGAATAATAATGATGAACAATCACAAGTGCACGTAAATGTAAAGAGGAAAGGGATAGAGAGAGTGCAAACTCAATTTACGTGGTTCGGCAAACCTTGCCTACATCCACAGGCTCCTAGCTCCACAAGCTAGGCTTTCCACTAAGTTGTAGAATTCTTTACAACTTGTTTGATGAACAACCTCACCAAGACTTTTTCTTCCAACTCTTGATAACACCACACCAAGAGTTCTTCTTGATGAACAACCTCACCAAGGCAACTTTCCTCAACTCTCCTCAACTCTTGATAACACACACCAAGAGTTCTTCTTGATGAACAACCTCACCAAGGCAACTTTCTTCAACCCTTGATAACACCACACCAAGAGTTCTTCTTGATGAACAACCTCACCAATGAAAGAGTTCTCTCAAGGATAACTTTTATCCTTTACGAGAAGATCTCACTCTCACCACAATACAAGAACAAAGAAAATTTTTACAACAAAAGTACAACTCTCTTCAAAGAGTAGATAAGGAATATAAAAGCTCTCTAAACTTGATATTTCTCTTATTCATGGCTTGATATATTCTTTTCTCTTCTTCTTGCTGAATGCATGGGAAAAGGGCTCCTTTTATAGGCAAATGGGATGAACTTAATCAAGTGAAGACACCAACTCCAAATTTTCTACCCACCATAAAAACTGTAATCTTGTCTGTCATTTTTGTCAATGTTCCGTTTGAAATTTGAAAATCTGTAAAACATAAAAGATCTGCACATTTGAATAAGCTTTCCAACTCATCAAGAACCAAGTCATTTGGATATCTGTAGCTCAAGATATGGCCAAAACACCATTCAGTGCTCATGTGACTTAATTTTTCTTCCATGTGTTAGTCCACCAAGTTCCATGTGTATTATGTCGGCCTTCTGTTTGAAATTTGAATTTCTTCAAAGAATATGAAATCTGATCCATTGAATCATATTTCCAATTCCATAATAATCAAGTCATTTGGATATCTCTAACTCAAGATATGGACAAAACATCATTCGGTGCTCAAATGAGTTGATTTTTCTTCTCTGTGTTAGTCCACCAAATTGCATGTCAATTATGTCAGCCTTTCATTTGAAATTTGAATTTCTTCAAAACATATGAAATGTGCCTCATTAAGTCCTCTTTCCAATGCCACAATAATCAAGTCATTTTGATACTTCTAGCTCAAGATATGTCCAAAAGAGTATTTGGTGCTCATGTCAGCTGCTTCCATTTGTCTTTCAACTTGCATGATGATTTCGACAACCTTACACTTGAAATTTGAATTTCTTTAAAACATATGAAATGTTATAAATTGAGTAAGATTTCCAAAGGATCAAGAATCACATTATTTGGATATTTGTAGCGAAATATATGACCAATTGATTGAACATTGCTTATGTGTCATATTCCTTGAGTCAAACCTTGTTCTTAAACTTTGGTGCCTTTAACATGTAGTCTTCTCCTTAGCTTCAACACTTCATTTTAATAAGCCTTTTCTTGATTTTATAATTATTTCAATGATATTACTCTTGCACATAGATAAACATGTTAGTAAATCACAATGAATCAATGTGTATTGTTATCATCAAAATTATCATGTAACCTTAGGGCTAACAAATTGGTTCCCTTCCTCACATCAGAATCAGGTCGGGGGAGACAGAGTGAAATTTCTATTTTGTTTGGGCACAAATAGACCAATTAATTTAGGTTTATGGATTTATCGAATGATTGTCCAAATTACACCATACAAATCAGACTATCATTTGCTTGTGTCTCCTTGTCTAATACAAGGACTTTTGGCTCAAAATGGTGTTCCAATTAGCCCAAAAGAGAACATTGAGATTTTTTCAAAATCCATCAAAAAAGGATTTCTACACTGACTGCATGACAAATCTGATCTGCCTTCTCCTGAACCAAAACCAAGAAGAGTTAGAAACAATCCAATGAATAATGTGGAAGAGCAGCTTACTTTGATAAATTCTACTTTGTCTGATATTGTGGAGGATCTCAAGGACATCAAAGCAAAACAATCTGAAAGTTACAGTAGCAGTTCTAGACTACAGGATGAATCTTTGTCAGATGAGCCAGCTCAAAAGGAACCAGCTACACCATCACTTTCACCACCTTCTACAGAAGAACTTGACAATGCATCAGTTCTTAAAGCAAAACAATTTGTCTCTTCACCACAGTAGTCATGCCCACATGATGCAAAAAACACACCTGATGCAGAGTAGACACAGGAACTAGCTTCTGAAGTAGAAATAACAGAGGAAATCCCGGCCTAGCTTGCAATAGAATCTCTCATGGATGTACAAAAACCTATTGTTGAGTCGCAACCAACTGAAAGCAGTGTAGACAGACTTGACAAGGAAATCCTCAAGATTGTGGTAGAGGTTACTACTACTTTCTCGGATACAACTGGAAAGCAGGACACTCCCGCAGCTTCTGAGCCCCCTACACCATCCACCACCAGCAAGAAGTTTAAGACTATGGCTGTCGACACCAAGAAACGACATGGGCTTTTCTCTTCACCTCCTGTTTGTAAATCTGTCTGACGTCATTAGTTTGCTCTTCAATTATTTTTTGGAACTTATTATGAAACCAGGGGGGAGAAGAGGTTTATGATTTATTTGTTTCTATGTTTGTCTTTGTTACCTTGAACTGATCCAGGGGAAGTAAGTAAGGGGGAGTTTTATGCTTTGTTTCTTATTTATTACTTTGTAGGAGCTACTTCATTTTTGTTTTTTATGTTTTTACCTGTTTAAATTTGCCGCATTTTATTTAGCTCTAATTTTGTTATTGCATATATTTTGCTTGCAACTTATTTGATAGGGTTGTCTAAATTAACTTTGTTTTGTTTTACAGGTTATCTATGTTCAGCTATCTTACTGTTATAACTTTATCTTTCTATTATAACTTATTCTGTTATGTGGTTTCTAATTGAAAAGTTGTTATTTCTTTTAGTTTGGCATTTTCTGTTAGAAGACATATGATTGCTTGTAATTGTTTTGGACTTATCTTTGTGCACTATTATTTGGTCAGAAACAAATTGATGTTATCATCACAAGTTGCCTACAAGAAAGAGATTGTTGGTGTCAACATGTGACATCCTTGCATGTGCCATGCACATGATAATTTTGGACCAACTTGTGCTAAAAAGATTGTGTTATATTATTTCTTATTTTACTATTTTTAAAAGTTTATTTTAGGAAGTATTTGATTCATATTGAATATCTCTTTAGATTATGACATTATTGATG
>SNVD02006718.1:0-25623 GCA_013180625.2 Boswellia sacra | reverse complement strand
GTTGGCGAGTCCAAGATCCTCTATTTGAGTTCATACTGTCGACATAGTCTAGTAGGATCATAAAAGAAACTATGGGTGAAACCTGCCAAGGGCACACATATGATGTAAGTCTTGACTGTCACATACTCTAACCTCCACCATGGACAGTGCCAACAGATCTGAGTATCTAGAATGACTTGAAGCCACTAAAACCAAGAAGCATGCCTTTGAAGTCTCCTCCTCGTATGAAGTTGAGGGCTATAATAGGAAATATCCCCCTTAGATGGTGTCAAAATGGATACCCTTGTAACCAAATCTGAAAATAAGAAAAGCCTGCTAAGTCAAAAACCTAAAAAAGTAGCTTAGTGACACATCCGAAAAAGGATTGTCTCCCAAGTATAGGAGTGTCGAAGTAATAAAACCCGGTGAGACCGGGGTCGATCCACGAGGAAGGGAATTTAAGCGTTACAAATTATAAGCTAAACAAATGTGATAGGGATGATTCAAAGAGGTGACATGATAATATCAACAAGTATGTAAGATGGTAGGTGGTATTACCGACCATTCAAATATAAAACAAAAAGAAAGAGGAGGTAAAACCATCCATGGAAATAGGTGGTATAACCAACCATAGTAAATTAAAGAACAATTTCATAAGGTGGTAGAACCTACCATAGTAAATAAAATAAAAAGTTCATAAACAATAGAATAATTAAAATACAAGAGGAATTAAAACAATAACAATGAAGGCTAAGGTTAGGGGATCCGCCCTTGATATTTCAAATAAGGATAATTAACCCATTTTAGTTATATGAATTATATTTGTTTCGTTACCAAAATTTATACCACTTCTTGTAAATGGGTTCAAGCATCCAATGTGCCAATCACCATATGTCTACAACAAATCAAGGTTCCTAACTAGATTCGTGTCGGTAAGGAAGAACCATACATCATCTAGAAAGGATCCAAGCATTTGATGTGCCAAAGATTGTCGACAAGGGATCAAGACCTCCACTTTACGAGTGGTGTCAAGATTGATTAAGAAATTAAATATAAATCATATTGAATAAACATTATAAGATTAAGATTATTAAGCACATATTAAGGGTTAGAGAATCCTTATTCTCATATCAAGGGTTTCACCCTTTCACCTTTGCAAAAGAGAAATTAGAAGAACATTATAATAGAAAGAAAATAAAATGCAAGAAAAAGGAAATTCATTAATAACATAAACACACAAAACACAATACAAGATCCTAGCAAAAGCCAAAATGTTCCAGCCAAGGCCAAGATGCCCTAATGGGTCACAAGGCACCTCTATTTATAGATACATCCAGGGGAAATCTTGTCAAATTACAAGGGCATAATTGTCAAATATTAGTTGTAAATATCTTTGACAATTGGGATCATTAGGCACCGACTTTGACTATCAATTTTGACATTGAAATGTTGAGAATTTTAATCACATGTCTTCATGAAAGGTGTAGATATTTCTCTCAGCTTTCTAGAACATATTGATTTGCACAATTTGGATACGTATTTTGAGAGATACGGTCCAAATACTGAGGCCGGGTCAGACTGGGCCGAGACTGGGCGACGGGGGGTGGGGGAGGTTTAGATGGTTCACTCAAGCCCAATTTTGGTCCACTAAGAGCCCGAATTTGATGATGCTTGTGAAATGCAATCTTGTAGAAAATTAAATCAGATTTTCAAAACATTAAGAATTGCACCATTATGATCTATAAATAGAGAGTTATGCCCATTTTACCGAGCCTGTAACAAAACCAAAATTAAGAGAAATTAATTCCAAAGATGCAAATGCTACAAATATGTTTAAGTTGAGGAATTTAATGACACTATTAATGCAATATGATAAACTAAACTCTTATTAAACATGCATATTTAAGTGTTCATCACACCCCCCAACTAGCTTATTGCTAGTCCCTAGCAATTAAAGCGTTAGTATTTAGAAGTGATTTATAGAATTTTCCATCCAAGGTGGTCATTATTGCACTCTCCTTGATTTTATCACAGAAATAAACTCTCAACTGATTTTTTTTTTAAATGACTCATGTACCCTTCAGTCAGGATATCCACAAACCTTCTTTTGTGCCAGTGACACATGACTAGGGGCTTATAGAAAATAAGCCATATCCGGTTTAGTATTTGTTAAGGCTAACAACCTTAGGTAGGGTATTATTAATTTATACATTTTTTTTTGAAAAAGAAGCATATTTAACCCCTGTAGCGGCCTTAGGCTAATGACTCCTAGACCAGTTGGCCTTAGGGCATTAGGTGTTAAGACACCCCTACGAGCTTAACGACTCGGGTTGCCGATGCTTTTATTTTTGCTTAGAAACTTGTGGATAGTGCAATGTTCAATCCCATTAAGCTTTCTCCTTAATCCATGTAGCGAGCTTTGGGCCAATAGCTCCCAAACCAGTTGGTCTTAGGGTATTAGGTGTTGAGGCACCCCTCGGGCTTAATTGCTCGAATCAAGGAGGCTACAAGACCAAACTTATCCACCATTGCTTTCTCTCTTTTTTCTTTTTTTTCTTTCATTTTTCATTTTTTTCATTTTTTTAAACTTTCCCCTTCCTTTTGTTGTTTTCCTAAACAAAACAAAAGAACTCAAATATTGCAATATTTCATTTCGCCACCCACAATCATACATCAAAGTATGTGTGTGTGTGAAGAAAGATTCACAGATACTCGCTTAATGAGCACATAAGCACACAATTTATTAAATGATAAGGTTGTGAGAGTTCATAGATTTGATTGATTCAAAGTGAAATGAATAAGACCTCCTTGTTATAAAATTCAAAAATCAAGACTAAATAATATCAAATAAGTCTTCAAAAATGCAAGAATAAAATGACAAATTGGTTAGAATGGGTTTCAAGAGTTCAAACTGGTCCTCCCTACTCTGCCATTCCTGACCAAGAATGCGTCTCAACAGGATTTGAACTCCTTACACCGCACTCTGAATCTAATTACTAACTCGCTTTTTTTTTTTCTTTTTTTTTGCAAGAAAAAATAAAATTTCAAGACACACTTATGTCTACTATCCTTCCCCCCAAACCAAATGAAACATTGTCCTCAATGTTTAAACGTAGAGAGATAAAGTATAGGAGACATTACGTGAGCTTCTGTTATTCAGAGAGAGACCTTAAAGGACTCATAAAATTAAACAGCTAAAACTAAAATAAAATAAAATAAATGGACAATCACTACAAAAAAACAAACGGAATTCAAATCCAATTTGCACCTTTTTGTTTGCCCTCCTGCCCAATTAATGTGAGTACTAGCCGGTCAGGTTCATACTCAACTTCTTGTATTTGTCAAGTAGCTCACCAGCAGAAGTGGCAGAAATAAGATCTTTCTCGCTGAATGAGGGATAAAATTCTGTTCCACAGCTGCATCAACAAAACTTATCAAAGGATCAAAGAAATTTTTGACATTCAACAAACCTATGGGGTTTTGATGGAGATTCAGTTGGGCCCAAGAGGCAATTTGAAAAATTTCTTCAAGAGTGCCAAAGCCAACTGGTAAAGCAATAAAGGCATCTGAATTGATGAGCATATGTGTCATGCGTTCATGCATAGAGGAGACCTGTAACTCCTTCCCAACCGTTTTTCCAACAATACTTTCTACAGCCAAAGCTTTAGGAATAACTCCTAAAACTTGAGTACCCCCTACATGTGCAGCTGTTGACACAAAACCCATTAACCCGAGGCTACCTCCCCCATAAACCACATGAATCTTTCTTCAGCCAGTAGCCTACCAAGATAATTCGCTACTTCTACGAACTCTTCACTTTTACCTGGTCGAGATCCACAAAATACACATATCCTTTGGATTCGACGTTTTGAAGTTTCCTCCATGTCTATGTAACTCTCTAACTATGTGTGAAGAAGAGAACAAGACATGTGGTATTTATGGAGTGCAAAAAGGTATGTTAATAATGATATCTATCTAGGTAGATCGATTGTTTGTTGAAAAAGTTGACAATAATGCAAAAAAAAGTCAAAAGATGATGAAATAAGACACCATAAGTCAAACAAAAGATACAAATTCAAAAATGACAGCTATGAGGTATTAAAATTCAAAAATGATGGCACGTATGCATATGTATAGGTAGTTGTGACTATGGCTCACATCTTCCTCTGGTTTTACGTCCAAAAACGGCTTAAACACCTTCTATGAGTTGGGGATATGATTCCCATCCAGTTTTCTTATAAACTGGCAAACAGGTTCATTTTGAGTCAGATTCCCAAGACTATAGCATTCCTGCTCATCTCGGAATTGTGTCCACAAATTAAAAATTTCACGCTGCACAAGTCCACAAGAATGCGTCTCAAGAGTCGTTCGGATATCATCCAAAGACTCCTTACTTAGTCCATTCTTGATGAACTGTAGTTTATCCTCTCGATTGTTAGACAAATATCCCAAGGAGCGGCAACGCTGGTTACAAGTCCATCTTACACATTTGTGACAAACTTGTAACCTTTTTGCTCTTCGCTTTTTGGCATAAGAGCTTTTTCCCAAACCTGGCATATGGGAAACAAGATTATCTGAAAAATCACAAGAGAATCGAACGTTGGCTTCAATTAACCATCTTAAATAAGTAGGAATACCCTTACGCATCAACAACCTTAGTCTTTCTGCACGAGCTTTATAAATTTTAAGCAAATCATTTTGAGGAAGAGAGGGAAAATGTTTGTACAATTTTGAGAGAATGGTATCCATGTGAAGAAAATGAGAGAGAAGAAAAGAAAATGGATGCAAGGTGAGCAACAGTTTTTAGGGAACTGAAAAACCGACTTTAAATGTCACGGAGTACCGTATCCGCCACTTGACCGGAAAAAATCAATCCTTAAAAAGGATCAATTAAAGCAATGGACTCTTCGTTTTGGGCAAAATTTTCAAAGAATGGTTTTAACCGTTGTCCATTAACTTTAAACACATGACCATTCTTTGGGTTCTCAATTTCAACTGCTCCATGAGGAAAAACATTTTTAACAATGAAAGGCCCAGTCCAACGTGACCGAAGTTTACCAGGAAATAAATGCAACCTTGAATCATACAAAAGAACTTTTTGTGAAGGGTCAAAAGATTTTCTAACAATAAATTTGTCATGAAAAACCTTCATTTTTTCTTTGTAGATTTTAGAATTTTCATAAGCATCATTCCTGATTTCTTCAAGTTCACTCAGTTGGAGTTTTCGTAACTTGCAAGCATCATTCAAGTTTGTGTTAAATGTTTTAATGGCCCAATAAGCTTTATGTCAATTTCCACTGGCAAGTGACAAGCGCTTTTCCGTAAATTAATTATAAGGAGACATCCAATGATGTTGTTTTGAAGCAGTTCGGTAAGCCAGAGTGCAATCATTAAGTCTTAAAGGACCAATCTGACGATTTGGCGTTAACCGTTTTTTCTAAGATCTGTTTTATCTCCTTATTAGCTAATTCAACTTGTCCACTTGTTTGTGGGTGATAAGGTGTAGAAATTTTATGGGTATTCCATATTTCTTCATTAAAGTTTCAAATGGTTTGTTACAAAAATGTGTACCCCCATCACTAATAATGGCTCGAGGAATTCAAAATCTACTTAAGATATCATCCTTCAAGAATTTGACAACTGTTTTGTGGTCATTGTTTCGACATGGTGTTGCCTCGACCCATTTGGAAACATAGTCTACTGCAACAAGGATATACACAAAACCAAATGACGGTGGAAAGGGTCCCATAAAATCAATACCCCAACAATCAAAGATTTCAACAACAAGAATGGGATTCAAAGGCATCATGTTTCTTTTTGAAATGGATCCCAATTTTTGACAAATTTCACACGTTTTGCAAAATGCATGTGCATCTTTAAATAAGGTGGGCCAATAAAATCCACATTGTAAGATCTTAGCAGCTGTTTTTCTAGATGAAAAATGTCCTCCACATGCTTCAGAATGACAAAAGTTAATGACACGACTTACCTCATTGTCGGGTATGCATCTTCTCATTATTTGGTCTGGACAATATTTGAACAGATATGGGTCATCCCAGTTAAAAACTTTCACCTCGGTTAAAAATTTTCTTTTGTCTTAGCATTCCAATGAGGTGGCATTCTCCCTGTCGACCAACAAATTTACAATGTTAGCAAACCCAAGGTACCGTAGCCAACAGAAAATAAAAAAACTTCATCAGGAAAAGAATCATTGAAGGTGAAGTTCAATTAAGTCTCTGTCGTTTTAGTCTTGAAAGATGATCAGCAACGACATTTTCGGCTCCTTTCTTATCCTTTATTGTGATGTTGAATTCTTGGAGCAATAAGATCAACCGTATCAATCTAGGTTTTGCATCCTGTTTAGTCATTAAATATCTCACAGCTGCATGGTCAGTGCAAACAATTGTTGGAGAGCCAATTAAATAAGATCGAAATTTATCCAATGCAAATACTACTGCAAGTAGTTCTTTCTCAGTTGTTGTGTAATTCATTTGTGCATCATTTAAAGTCATACTTGCATAGTATATTACATAAGGCTTACCTTTTTTTCTTTGTCCTAAGACAGCACCAACTGCATAGTCGCTTGCATCACACATCAATTCAAAAGGCAAGGACCAATCAGGAGATTGCATAATTGGAGCAGTTGTTAAAAGCCCAATTAATGTGTCAAAAGCATTTTGACATTCTTGAGTCCATTCAAGGAAGTATCTTTTATTAAGAGGTTACAAAGAGGTTTAGATATAGCACTGAAATTTCTTATAACCTCCTATAAAATCCAGCATTGCCCTAAAAATGAACGAACCTCTTTAACTATTTTTGGTGGAGGCAGATGGGAAATTAATTCTACTTTTGCTTTGTCCACTTCAATTCCCTTAGAAGACACCACATGACCTAAGACAATTCCTGAAGTGACCATATAATGACATTTGTCCCAATTCAAAATAAGACCTTTTTCTACACACCTTTTTAGGACTTTTTCTAAATTTTCAAGACAATTATCAAAAGAGTTTCCAAAGACGGTTAAATCATCCATGAAAACTTCTAAACAATGCTCAACCATGTCACTGAAAATGCTTAACATGCATCTTTGAAAAGTGGCTGGGGCATTACAAAGTCCAAAAGGCATTATCCTAAATGCAAAAGTGCCAAAGGGGCACGTGAATGTGGTCTTTTCTTGGTCTTCAAGTGCAATGGGGATTTGATAGTAGCCTGAGTATCCATCAAGAAAGCAGTAGTAGGGGTTTCCTGCTACTCTTTCAAGAATTTGGTCAAGGAAGGGTAAGGGAAAATGGTCTTTTCTAGTGACAGCATTTAATTTTCTATAATCAATGCACATCCTCCAACTAGATGAGACACGAGTTGGCAATAATTCACCCTTTTCATTTTTAACTACTGTAATGCCAGATTTCTTAGGTACTACTTGTGTAGGGCTTACCCACTTACTATCAGAAATAGGATAGATAATTCCCACATCAAGTAGTTTGAGAACTTCAGCCCTAATGACCTCTTTCATGTGTGGATTTAATCTCCTTTGAGGTTGTTGAGATGTTTTGGCATTTTCCTCTAAATGTATTCTATGTGTGCAAATTAAAGGGTTAATGCCTTTTATATCTTTTAAAGTCCACCCAATTGCATTTTTATGCCTTTTAAGCACTTCTATCAACTTACCTTGTTGCTCGCATGTGAGGGATGAAGAAATTACCACCGGATATGTCTGATTCTCCCCAAGATATGCATATTTCAGTCCTTCAGGTAAGGGCTTCAATTCTAACTTGGGAGCTTCCTCTTCCTTGCTTTCATTCATTTGCCCCAATTCTTCAAATCTTGATTTTGAGCCTTTTTCCAACACTTGTGCACAATCCAGTAAAGAACACATATTAGAAAGATCATGTTCTAGTTCCATACTTGATTCTAACGAATTCGCTAAACAAGTTTCCAAAGGGTCAGAAGAACTCCCTTTTTGGATGTGATCTTCCACAATAAATTCGATCATATTAGCCTCCTCAATTTCATCTTCTTCTTCATGTGGTTGTTTGCACATATTGAAAACATTAAGTTCCAATGTCATGTTCCCAAACGAGAGCTTCATGACTCCATTCCTGCAATTAATCAAAGCATTAGAGGTAGCTAGAAATGGACGCCCTAAAATGGCAGGAATTGAATTACATACTTTCACTGGTTGTGTGTCCAAGATGATAAAATCCATTGGATAAATGAATTTATCAACTTGAACTAACACATCTTCTACTACTCCTCTTGGTACTTTAATTGATCTATTAGCAAGCAAAAGAGTCACAGAAGTCGGTTTTAACTCACCTAGATTGAGTTTTTGAAAAACCGAGTATGGAAGCAAATTCACACTAGTACCAAGATCAAGTAAAGCTTGTTCAATTTTATGGTCTCCAATAACACATGAAATTGTAGGACAACCTGGATCCTTATATTTCACCGTATTATTATTTTAAAGAATAGCACTTACCTGCTCAGCTTAAAAGGCCTTCTTTTTCACATTCAGTTTTTTTCACAGTGCACAAGTCTTTCAAAAATTTTGCATAAGAAGGTACCTGTTTGATCACATCAAGTAAGGGAATGTTGACCTTACCTGTTTGAAAATTTTAAAGATTTCAGAATTGTGAGTTGGCTTCTTTTGTGTGGCTAATGCTTGAGGAAATGGAGGCACAAATGAGGATATGGTTTCCTCTTCACTAGGTGTTGGTTTGGCAACCTCTTCCTGCCCTTTAAAGATCGATTCTTCTTCTTTCTCACAAGGGTCAGGAATGTGTTTTTCAACAACTTTACCATTGCGAAGGGTCATGACTGACTTGGCTTGGTCAAAGTAATGGTTACTTGAACTTCCTACATTTGAGTTAGATTGAACTTTGGGGTTTTGCAATGTTTGAGAAGGAAATTTTCCCTTCTCTTGGATGCTAAATTTTGATGCAAATTTTGCAAGAGTTTCTGACAAATTTGCTAATGTTTGAGCAGTTTGGCTATTGAAAGTCTCTTGCTTTGTAATGAATGAATGCACTGTTTCTTGAAGGTCATTCCTAGGAGGAGGAGCATATGCATGATCATGAGAATTTTAAAAATTTTGTTGTGCTTGAAAAGGGACTTGTGAAAATTGTGCATGATTGTCATTTTTCTAGCTAAAATTTGGATGATTTCTCCAACCAGGATTGTAGGTTTGTGAATATGGATTGTGATTTGGCCTTTTGAAAGTGTTCAAGGCATTGGCTTGCTCATGTAGACATTCCCTAAAGGCAGGCAAAGTTGGGCAATCATTAGTAGAATGATCATTGTCATCACAAATGTTACAGACATTTTCTTGAATAGAATTCAATTGACCACCCTTTTTCATCTCTAGAGCCTCGACTTTTCTAGCTAGGGATGCATATTTGGCTTGAAGGTCATGGTCTTCCCTAAGGTTGTAAATGCCTCTGTTGGATGTCGAGGTGGGGCCTTGCCTGGTACCTCATAGGTGCCAGCAGTGTCCCAATTTTGTGCCTTTTCTGCCAAGGAATCTAGGAAGTCAAGTGCTTCCTCAGGATCTTTTTCTTTAAATTCTCCATTACACATTAATTCCACTAGTTGCCTATCTTGAGGTGTTAACCCTTCATAGAAATGTGCAACTAATCTCCAAGTTTCAAACCCATGGTGAGGACAGGTATTAAGTAGTTCCTTATACCTATCCCAACATTGGTAAAGGGTTTCTCCTTGTCTTTGAGAGAAATCAGAAATTTGTCTTTTAAGGGAATTTGTTCTATGGGTGGGAAAAAATTTTTTTCAAAAATTGTTGTTTCATCTCATCCCATGAACTAATGGAATTCGACCTCAAATTTGTAGCCATGTTCTAGCTTTATCTTTTAAAGAAAAAGAAAAAAGCTTTAATCTAATGGTGTTTATGCTACAATTTGGGTCAGTGTAGGAGCTACATACCTCTTCAAAGAGTTTTAAGTGCGAATGTGGGTTCTCCATGTCAAGGCCATGAAAATTGGGTAGAAGTCGAACAAAACTTGGTTTGAAATTGAAATGGATTGAATCTGGAGGAGAAACTATACAAGATGGTGCACTAGTCCTTACCGGATTCATGTAGTCTTTGAGGGTTCTTCGTTGGTTTTGATCATTTTGTTGCGAACGGTTGTCCCCTTCATCCGTGAATATTTCCTCATGATTGTCGGCCATGTTTTCTAAGGAAGATGATTTTTTTCTAACAGGTCTACCACTAGATGTTCGTGACCAAATTCTCATGCAAGAAAGAGAGAAGAAAAAAGAGGAAAAGATGAACACAAAAAAATAAAAAATTTAGATCTAAGATGAGAAAAGAGAATACTTACAATTTTGTACGCCAAATTTTACCTTCCCCGGCAACGGCGCCAAAAACTTGACACATCCGAAAAAGGATTGTCTCCCAAGTATAGGAGTGTCGAAGTAATAAAACCCGGTGAGACCGGGGTCGATCCACGAGGAAGGGAATTTAAGCGTTACAAATTATAAGCTAAACAAATTTGATATGGATGATTCAAAGAGGTGACATGATAATATCAACAAGTATGTAAGATTGTAGGTGGTATTACCGACCATTCAAATATAAAACAAAAAGCAAGAGGAGGTAAAACCATCCATGGAAATAGGTGGTATAACCAACCATAGTAAATTAAAGAACAATTTCATACGGTGGTAGAACCTACCATAGTAAATAAAATAAAAAGTTCATAAACAATAGAATAATTAAAATACAAGAGGAATTAACACAATAACAATGAAGGTTAAGGTTAGGGGATCCGCCCTCGATATTTCGAATAAGGATAATTAGCCCATTTTAGTTATATGAATTATATTTGTTTCATTACCAAAATTTATACCTCTTCTTGTAAATGGGTTCAAGCATCCAATGTGCCAATCATCATATGTCTACAACAAATCAAGGTTCCCAACTAGATTCGTGTCGGTAAGGAAGAACCATACATCATCTAGAAAGGATCCAAGCATTTGATGTGCCAAGGATTGTCGACAATGGATCCAGACCTCCACTTTACGAGTGGTGTCAAGATTGATTAAGAAATTAAATATAAATCATATTGACTAAACATTATAAGATTAAGATTATTAAGCACATATTAAGGGTTAGAGAATCCTTATTCTCATATCAAGGGTTTCACCCTTTCACCTTAGCAAAAAAGAAATTAGAAGAACATTATAATAGAAAGAAAATAAAATGCAAGAAAAAGAAAATTCATTAACAACATAAACACACAAAACACAATACAAGATCCTAGCCAAAGCCAAAATGTTCCAGCCAAGACCAAGATGCCCTAATGGGTCACAAGGCACCTCTATTTATAGATACATCCAGGGGCAAACTTGTCAAATTACCAGGGCATAATGGTCAAATATTAGTTGTAAATATCTTTGACAATTGGGATCATTAGGCACCGACTTTGACCATCAATTTTGACATCGAAATGTTGTGAATTTTAATCACATGTCTTCATGAAAGTTGTAGATAGTTCTCTCAGCTTTCTAGAACATATTGATTTGCACAATTTGGATACGTATTTTGAGAGATACGGTCCAAATACTGAGGCCTGGTCGGACTGGACCGAGACTGTAGATGGGTTCACTTCAAGCCCAATTTTGGTTCACTAAGAGCCCGAATTTGATGACGTTTGTGAAATGCAATCTTGTAGAAAATTAAATCAGCTTTCCAAAATATTAAGAATTGCACCATTCTGATCTATAAATAGAGAGTTATGCCCATTTTACCGAGCCTGTAACAAAACCAAAATTAAGAGAAATTAATTCCAAAGATGCAAATGCTACAAATATGCTTAAGTTGAGGAATTTAATGACACTATTAATGCAATATGATGAACTAAACTCTTATTAAACATGCATATTTATGTGTTCATCACTTAGGCAAAAATTAAGGCAAGCCTGCTAAGTTGAAAACCCAAAAGGGAATCTTAGGCAAAAGTTAGGGCAGAAAAATGAGAAAGAAATAAAAGAAAAGCCCCTTGAGTTAAAAACTCAAAAGGCCAACTCAGGCAAAAATTAAAGCAAGTTCACTAACTCGAAAACCCAAAAAGGCAGCTTAGGTAAAAATTGGAGCATAAAAAAAAAGAAGGAAAAGAAAAATGAACCTGCTAAGTTGAAAACCCAAAAGGATGACTTAGGCAAAAGTTAGAGTAGAAAGAAGAATACCTGAAGGAATAGAAGATTGCCACTGAACCTATGACTCAAATTGATCCTGATACCATCAGTTTGATTAATATCTAAACAAGAATCAAGGGAACTATTGTCTAACCTAGTCCCATCTAAGGAATGATAGTCACAAAATGTGGGTCTCCGAGATCATCTGGCGAAACTAGTAGAAACTATGCAAGAAGGCAAAACTATAGTAGGCAAAGCTACTAGACGATATCCTATCTAGCATATCAAGTAGAGGAATAATTGAAGACAATATCACTTTACCGCCTTTGGTGTGAATGCGCATTGGTAGAAACCAAAAGGTCAAAAAAATTGGCAAGGTCAAACATAGATGGTGTCTCTATGGTGGGCAGAATGATGCTATCGAAACTTAGTGAATGAGAACCAAGTATGGCAGACAATTCCTCATACGGGTGGCAAAGCTCTTGCCCATTACAATGGAAGGCATGATCGTGAGAATCCCAAAAGTCGAGTAGTCCTTGAGAAAAGGGATATCGACTTCACGAGTCGAAGGAATTTCAAAATGTCGAGACTACTGGATTCGAGTCATTTACAGTCCTTGTCTTTTAGAAGCTTCAAAAAAGGTTGAAGAACTTTAAGAGTAGCCTCAGACATGTTGGAAAGTAGGAAGAGACATCTAGAAATGTGAAAGAAAGCTCAAAAAAAGAGGGAAGAAAGTGTGAAGAGAAGTGGGAAGGAGAAGATACTAGTAGGCAAGTGGAAGAAGGACCACTAGTAGGCAGTGGAAGGACTATCAGCCAATAGTCCAACCACCAGTCGATGGTGGTAGGATAGTTGGCCAGTGGTTGACATTGGCTAAGGCAAGTGTAAACACTGGATTTTTAAGGCTCGAGAATGAAGTGAAGATGAATGTCCAGCAAAAAAAATGACCAAAATGCCATTGAGAGTTAAGAAGAGAAGGGTGAAAAGAAATTGGTAGAGAGTCTGAAAAACTAACACATGATTTTGAAAAATCACAGAAATTAATGCAGCAGGAAACTAGTGATGAGTCATATATGATTGCGAAGCAACGGAAGTCTAGTTTTCATAGAAGATTATTGATTACAAATCAGAGTCGAATTCCAAATGTTATGTTCGATCCAAGAAGCAAAGTTTGAAGCGACTGCATAGAAGGATGATAAAAAAGGAAGGGGCCAAAAGGAAATTAGCTGGCCGGCTATTAGATAGCCACCCGGCTATTGGCCAATGGCCATGCATCCATCAGATGGCCGCCCGGCCTTTGTTGGTTCTTTTTTTGGAAATTTGCTTTGAAAATTTCCTTTATTGTTTACACTCCTCTCCTATGTAAACCTTACTCCCTATACTTTGCAATTCACACCGATTGTCAAATGTAATCATCTCTTTCTCCCTCCTAAAGGCACGCTCAAGAATTTGAGAAGTCTTTTCCAGTATAACTTTTTTAGGGTTCATTTGCTCTAAACCCGAAAAGGGTACGTCTTGAGAGCAGAATTCCCTCCTCCCCCTATTCTCTCTTTTATTTTTCTTGCTTAGAAAAAGTATGTTTAGGGTTTTATTTTATGCTTAGAGCATGTTCAGGGTTATTATGAATTGTTCTAGCACCATTTGTTTTGTTCGAGGTAAGGCCGCGAGCTTTCCTTTTTTAGAATCATGGCTAGGAATTTAATTTCTTTGCGAATGCTTAGAAACATGTCTAGAAGTATATGCTTAGAATCATGCTTAAGAGGACATAATTATAATCATGCTAGGAAAACTTATTCACTTTGATGAATACTAAGAAATAGCATAGAATAGGTAAGAATTACTGTTTTGCCCTTGAATGTCTTGTTTGAGGTAGAATAGCAACGATTGATTTCAATTGTTCGAATTCGGCTTAGAAATGCCATGGTTAGGCTAAAATATGCCATCAATGACATGTTAGGCTAGAAATGTCATGATAATTGATATGAATTATCCTAGAATAGCAATAGGTAGAATACCATGATAGAATTTATCAAATCTAGGCTAGAATGCCATGATATTAGATTATGGATTTGTTTGATTTATAATTTGTTCATTTATGAAAGTACGAATAGACCATGATTAGAAGTATAATTGAATGATTGTAGAACTCCATGAAAGAGGCTTGGTAAGGATTGAATAGACTCACATGTGATGGTAGGAACTAACTATTTATTTTGTCTCGAATTGAATGTCTTGATATGCACGAATATGCTTTCTATTATTGAATGCTTCAACCGTATGAATAAATGAATGATAAGTGTCTATTTATATATCATTTTCATATCAATTCGTCCATGTTTCTTTGCTATATTCCTTGGCATTTTTATGTTTTTGTGTGGTTTTGATATTTGTAGGAGTTTTGGAGCAACTTGCACAAAAATGGAGTAAAACCCTTCATTTTCACCTCTGCTAATCAGCCAATTTCTCGGAGTTGATTGTATCGAGGTACAATTAGCCGGATAACATGCTATATACCATTGAAAAGCTCTCGAAGTCTATTTTCTGGAGAAATTTACGGTTCACGAATTTATGTAGTGTACCAAAAGTTATGATAAAAATGGTATGAAAAGTGTATATATGTAATTTCACATATCACTGTAGCATGTTATTAAATACGGGGCACTGTAGCAAGATACTGTAGCAGAGTATATAAACATATTTTAGAGTTTTATTTTCATAACTTGAAGAGGGGAGAACGTGGTAGAGGCTGCATCTCTGGAATTCTTTCATCTCCTGGAGTTCTTGAAGGAGAAAGGAAGCTTGGAAAGAGGAAGAACTATAATTCAAAGAGAATTACTTCAAATTTGCTAAGTTTTTCCCTTCCCTTTCATTTTCTGGAATGTCTCCATGTTGTATTGTATTTACCACGTTCTTAAATATGTGTAACTGAATCTGAATTGGTTGAGGGTGATTTCAAAGCTCCTGATATGGTTTTTGTGAGTTGATTGTGCAAGAAGTTGTTATCCAATTCTCTAATTGAAGTTGCTTGTATTTTTCTATATCTAATGCTTATGATTGCTTGCTGGATTGTATTTGGGTGGCCAACTGAATATAATCTGGATATTGTCTATTACTAGACTAGAAATCTTGATCCGTAATTGTCTTGAATTTCTAATCATTAGTAGCAAAATTGTGATCAGAGATTACAATTGGATAATATAACATAAGTTAAATAATCCGAGCTTGTGTGTTTATTGCTTAGATCAACCTATCTTTCTTATCCTAATGCATCCATTGAATTAAACCTGTCTCTTATACACATCTAGATGTGTATAAGAGACAGGTTTAATGGATAGAGATTAAATAAAGAGCTTGTTTTATTTAACAACAAAGTAAGGAAAGATTGGGATAACCGAGCTTGTTGTTATCTACGGTTGATAACTTCAATGCTGTAATTGGATTACAATTCTATGTTAATTCACAAATTCATATCTTGTGGCAGAGAATGAACTCTTAACCAAGTGTCTCTCATTGATTTTCCACTCCATTTAACTTTGCTTTGTGTTATTCTTCATTTGCTTTCGTATTAAGTTTAGTTAATCAATCAACAAAA
Organism: Boswellia sacra; assembly: GCA_013180625.2. Taxonomy (NCBI): domain Eukaryota; kingdom Viridiplantae; phylum Streptophyta; class Magnoliopsida; order Sapindales; family Burseraceae; genus Boswellia; species Boswellia sacra. The sequence goes on along the minus strand of SNVD02006718.1, from coordinate 9,902 downwards.
CCCCACCTGTTTAGTTTATTATTGCTGGAAAATAACAAATTCAATTAGAATCAATCCTCGTGGGAACGATATCTACTTATCACTTTATTAATTGTGCGACTAGTATACTTGCTAGTTTCGAACGCATCAAGTTTTTGGCGCCGTTGCCGGGGATTGATTTTCTAATCGATTTGTTGTTTTGTTTTTATTGTTAATTCCTATTTTTGTTTGTTTTTCTTTTCTGATTGTTTGTGTTTAGGTGACATGGCAGTAAACTTCCAACAATTCAGAATCGGATTTGAGCCACAACTACCATGGAGGGTAAATGAGGTAAGCACTCCGAACATTGAACAACAACTTTCTGAGCTAACCTTTCTTGTGGAAAACATGGCTGTAGGACATATGCAGAAATCTTATGCATGTGAGGTATATTCTACCATGGAGCATCCAATCGACATGTATCTAATTTTGCAAGGAGATATGGAACAAGCCAATACCATGGATGGATTTCCAGGACAAACAAAGCAATGGTATGATCCCTTCTCTAACACTTGTAATGCTGGATGGGAAGATTACCCTAATTTCAGTTACTGGAATCATCAACCAATCGCCCCAAATGCCATACCAAATCGGCCACAAGGTTTTAATCAACCTAGAGTGCAGCAACCATTTCAAATGCCACCACCACCAATGCCACAACCAGCACCACAACCAGCTCCAGAAAACTCAGGTATGTCACTCCAGGATATTGTTAATGCACTTGTCACTAACACAATGCAACTCCAGCAGGAAACTGGGGCAAGTATCCAAAACCTGGCAAATCAAATGGGACAATTGGCCACTAGCATGAGTAAATTCGAGGGCCAAGGCTCAGAAGAATTATCTTGTCAAATGGTGATCAATCCAAGAGAGAATTCTTGTGCGATAACTTTGCAAAATGAAGAGCAATTAGATGTCATGCCAAAGAAATCACAAACTGATGAAAGAGATGACACCACTTCCACCATGAACAAAACACTGACTTCTCAGGTAAATCCTATAACTCCCATTCCTTCATATGTTTCTCCTCCACTTTTTCCGAGTAGATTTGCAAAATCGAAGGAGGAACAAGAACAAGAAATCCTGGAAACTTCTCACAAAATCGAGGTAAATATACCACTTCGGGATGCTATCGAGCAAGTACCTCATTATACAAAATGTCTCAAGGAGTTATGCACCAGCAAAAGAAAGTTAAAAAGAAGAGAAAGTAAGTGCGGGGGAAGATGTTTCAGCTGTATTGCAAAGGAAAATTCCTCCAAAGTGCAAAGATCCAGGTACGTTCACCATGCCATGCACCATTGGTAAAATTAAGTTTGAAAGAGTTATGTTAGATTTAGAAGCATCTATTAACATCATGCCATATTCTATTTATGCTTCTTTAAATCTTTTACGGAAATTGGTATTATCATTCAAATTGCTGATCGTTTTAATGCATATACCAAAAGAGTTGTGAAAGATGTGCTTGTGCAGGTGAATCAATTGGTTTTCCCAGCAGACTCTTATGTTCTTGAAATAGAGGATGAGACATCTCCTAATCCAACACCGATTCTTATAGAGAGACCATTCTCGAAAACTGCTAGAACCATGATTAATGTTCATGATGGCACTCTCACCATAATGTTTGATGGCAAAACCCCCCCCCCAAAAAGGTGATCTATTTGCAATATTTTGAGGCTAATGAGGTAGCGCGCTTTAGTGAGCTTATATTCTGTTTTTGTAGTTGTAACGTTACTCTGATTCTCTGGCCACAACAATGTTTTGAGTTAACTTGCTAAGAATGGATTGGATGTAGCTATTAGTGGCAGCATATGACAGAAAATTCTTTATAGGAATCACGAATTTGGATACAAGTTTCTAAGAATGTGAAGGAAGCTCTGGCAGTAGGGCTTAGATGAGTATTCTTATAGCTAACCTAAGTCAAGTATGATGTTTTCATATTATTGCAGTTGTCTTTATCTAATGGAAACTTCTTCAATTCTGTGATGATAGGCCATATGCGGTGGAGCTTAAGTTCACTTCAGATCATTTGAATCATGGATTCTTGGATGAGAATGGTACTTTGCCAATTATAATAGAAATGGGCCTTGCACCAATACAAGAAGTGAAACTCGTCCAAGTACTTAGAGATCACAAAACGGCTATTGGGTGGACAAGTGCTCACATCCAAGGCCCAGCCATATGCGTCACCATTTCTTGTGGAAAGAAGGATCCAAGCCCACTAGTGAAGCACATCGAAGATTGGATCCTCCCATGATGGAACCAACGTCGGGCTGAGGACGTTAAACCAAGCGCTTATTGGGAGGCAACCCAATATTTAAAAAAAAAAGAAAAGAAAAATAAAATAAGGAATAATGATCAATTTTTGTGTCTCGAGGAGATTCCTTTCGTAGACCATCAAATAGACCAGGTTTTATCTTTCTTTGCCATCTGTCTTATTTGTTTTTATATATTTTTTTTTTTTTACTTTGGTTTGATATCGTGTTGTTATCTCTTTTATGTGTCTTTAGTTTCGTTTCTGCTCTTTTCTTTTCCTTTGTTTTGTTTAATTTGATTATTCGCGTACTTCGAACTCATTTGTGCAACAGCTTGAGGAAACATCCGAACGAGAGCTGAAGCCATTGCTCAAAGGTTTGAAACGTGCATATCTTGGGGAAAAACAGACTCAATTGTATTATCGGTAATATCTCTTTTTTTCTCCTCTTCAATGGATGCCGATATCTTTTTGTCGAACCTTCGAAAATATTTTCCTTCACTTCCTCAAAATGCTGTGTTTAAAATTTATAAAGTATGGATGACTAGACTTTGGGCGCTCTCCTAAATGTACCTGTTGATATCCGATGGCTTATCGAAGCCAAGGTGAGATTGTCCGGTGAGCCGGACATTAATCTCGCAAAATACATGCCTGGTCTAGGAAAGAGCTATTACGCCAAGAGGTAAAGAGCGAAAAGGTTACAAGTATGTTATAAATGTGCTAGATGGAATTATAACCAGACTTGTCGTTCATTAGGATTTGTGTCCAGGAATAGAGAAGATAAACTCTCATTTATTAAGAATGGTCTGAGTAATGAGTCGTTGGATGATGTTTTATTAACTCTTGAGTCACATTCTTGTGGACTTGTTCAGCGTGAATTGCTTAATCTATGGACACAATTTCGTGATGAATTGCAGTGTTATAGTCTCGGGAATCTGACTAAAAACGACCCTGTTTGCCAGTTTATAAGAAAACTGGATGGGAAGCAAATCCCCGACTCATAGAAGGCGTTTCAGCCGTTACTGGACGTAAAACCAGAGGAATATGTGAGCCACAATCACAACTACTTGTATATTTGAATGTGTGTTGTTGTTGTCAATTTTATTTTTTTTTTCTTGTTTCGTTTGATCTGATTATCAATATTGTTTTTGTGTTGTTGTTGTTTGTTGATTTCGTTTATTTTAATTTCAAGTTTTTTTTTGACAAACCATATGACTACCCTATGGCATAAGTACACGTGGGAGACAAGTGTGGAGGTTTGTCAACCTCCACCGAAAGTGTATCTCTATTTTTTATGCTTCGCGTGGAAGACAAGTGTGGGGGTTTTGTCAACCCCCGCCGAAAGTGTATCTCCATTTTCCATGCTTCACGTGGGAGACAAGTGTGTAGGTTTTGTCAAACCTCGCCGAAAGCATATCTCATTTTTTCAAATTTTGGAGCGATAAATCTGCATCGAGCAACCCCCACCGAAATTATGTTCCCATGTGTCAAATTTGAGAGTTTTACGTGTGTATATATCCATTCTGTATATTTTCAAAGGTCATTCTATAACCTGTCTTGCAATTGAAAAGCATAATACCTAACGTGTCTTGCACAAGGTTAGAGCACTTGTAGAAATGGAGAAAACACCTATTCGGTGATTCCGCAACATATGCGTATTTTGCGGATCGCAATTTGGTAAAGATGGAGAGTTTACCACAGCAGCTCTTGATCTTGGTAGGACATTAGCTGCGAGGGGTATTCATTTGATTTATGGAGGGGTAGTCTTGGGTTAATGGGGTGTGTGTCGACAGCTGCATCCTTGGGAGGAAGTAAAGTTCTCGGCATATCCCTAAACCATTAGCTGTGCGAGATATCATAGGCAACACAATGGGGGAAGAGTTACAGGTCTCTAGCATGCATGAGCGTATTGCACATATGGTTGTTAAATCCGATGCATTTATAGCTTTGCCTAGTGGTTATGGTACATTAGAGGAGATATTTCAAATCACCTCTTGGGCACAGCTAAACATCCATCGGAAACCCATTGGTTTGTTAAATGTCAATAATTTTTTTGATAGTTTGTTGTCCTTTCTTGATCAAGCTGTAAAAAAAAACTTCATCTCACCGTCGGCGAGGCAAATCCTGGTTACAGCTTCAACTGTAGGGGAGTTAATTGATAATCTCTATCTATTGGTTTGCTTCGTTTTTGTTTGCTTTCTTTTTAGTGTGTTTATTTGAGATTTTTCATGTCATTTCTTTTGAACTTTTTCAGGTTATTTCTTTTGTCCCAGGTAATATTTTCTAATCTCGGTTTTTAGAGTGGTGGCTTAAAAAGTTCAAGTTCTCTTGAAACGTATTCTGGATCTCTTCAATCCATAATGACTGAATAAGGAGGCTAACTTCTAAACTTTTTAGACCCATTCTAACTGACTTGTTTTTGTTTGCTGGCTTGTTGGACTTTGTTATTTTATGAGTAAGTTTCGTTTTGTGTAATTTAGAGTTGTTGTGTGTTTTTGTCTATATCAGTTTCGATTCGGAAAAAAAACATTGTGGAAAAAACCTGAGAATGGCAGAATATGGGGTTTTCTTAACTCTTGAAACGCATTCTCTCTAAATAAATCTGTAGTTTGTTTATTTCATGTTGTTTGAAGTGTCTTGTTTCTTGTTTTGTTCTTTCATAATAAAGGTATATAGGCTGGAAAACTTAAGTCTGCGGGCTACTGGTCCTAAGGATTGTTGAAATATACAATCTTGACTCAGGTGTAAAAACGCCACGTACCTCTTTTCTTGATTTTGTGGGTCGATGATAAGATAATGATTGAATTAAGAATAACTCTTGGAAAATGATAAATGATGCATGGATCTTTGTGCTTGAAATGTTAATTAGTTTTTGCTTTACCTTTGATTCCTTGCACAAAATTGAGCACCGAGCCATTATCACTGAGTTATGTGTTTACTTAGAGAAAGTTTATGTAATTTAAGTGTTTCTCCAGATTTCAATGAATTCTAGAACGTGTTTGATGGTCACTCGAGGCGAAATCCTAGACTATGCAACATTAGGGAAATGATTTAGGCCATCTTTGGACTGTTTGAGCCTTAATAGCCAACCTTGACAGAAATTGATCTCTAGTTACCCCTTTGAGCCTCTGTAAGCCTTTTTCTTTGTTAACTCACTAAAAGATTTCCTAACCAAAAATGAATTTGTTCTAAACAGTTTATCCCTTACCTATGAGCATGTAGATAATTCACAATTAAATTCTGAGCTATGTTCTGGTTTTGGGAAGTTAGAGGAGGTTGGATTGTGCCATGAGCAATGCAAGTGAGTTTTATTATGTTTGTAAAAAAAAAAAAGAGAGAGAGAAAAAAAAAATCTATACTTATCTTCCACGTACTTAAACATTGAGGACAATGTGTTGTTTAAGTGTGGGGGAGGGGAATTGCAGTTAAAAGAAAAAAAAGAAGAAGAAAAAGATATCTATACCCTTGGGTGTTCTTAAAAAGAATGAAACAACAAAGTGTGTGGGTGTAGTTTCTTTTATTTTCTTAAAAAAAAAAGAAAAAGAAAAGAAAAAAGAAAAAAAAGAAGATTAAGTGTTCTAAATGAGTTTGGGGAAGTAATCTGGCGAATTGAAATAAAGTTGTGTTATGGGGTTGAGCTCTACATAATCTTGAATGATTTTATGTGTTTGTGGGTGATTTAAGCCTAATTATTATCCTTTATCATACCTTCACCCAAGCCAAACGTTACAAGCTTAATAAAGTCCTAATTGATCTTTCGTGCTGTGCTGGTCTACATTAGTGGAGAGTGACTTGAAAAGCAGGGCTATGGAGTTCGTTTATACACACATCTTCACTATTAAATATGATTCATTTTTATGCATAAACTCATTTGGGTTACAAGTGATCAGGTGAGAATGGCTCTACACACACACACTTGAGGAATTAAAGTGAAGCGAAACAAATCTTTCGGATAAAATTGTTGATCAAGTGCATTATTTTGAAGTTTTCCTTGGGTTATAATTAAGTACAATCTTTGAGACCTATTTGCAAGATGAAGCATTTGTGTGTTTTAATTTTTGTTGATTCTGTTTCGGTTTAGTTTTATTTCATATTGTCGTAGTTGCTCGAGGACTAGCAAAGTCTATGTGTGGAGGAATTTGATAAGTGTCTATTTATATATCATTTTCATATCAATTCGTCCATGTTTCTTTGCTATATTCCTTGGTATTTTTATGTTTTTGTGCGGTTTTGATATTTGTAGGAGTTTTAGAGCAACTTGCACAAAAATGAAGTAAAACCCTTCATTTTCACCTCTGCTAGTCAACCATCTTCTCGGATTTAATTGTATTGATATACAATGAACCCGATGACATATTATATAACGTTGGAAAGCTCTCGAAGTCTATTTTCTGGAGAAATTTACGGTTTATAAATCCATTCAGTGTACTAAAAGTTGTAATCAAAACAGTGTGAGATGTATAGAAATATAATTCCACATGCACTGTAGCATGTATAATACGGGGGACTGTAGCAAGTCACTGTAGCAGAGTATTTAAACACATTTTAGGGTTTTATTTTCATAACTTGAAGAGGGGGGAACGTGGTAGAGGCTGCAGCTCTGGAATTCTTTCATCTCTTGGAGTTCTTGAAGGAGAAAGGAAGCTTGGAAAGAGAAAAAACTACAATCTAAAGAGAATTACATCAAATTTGCTAAGTTTTTCCCTTCCCTTTCATTTTCTGGAATGTCTCCATGTTGTATTGTATTTACCACGTTCTTAAACATGTGTAACTGAATCTGAATTGGTTGAGGGTGATTTCAAAGCCCCTGATATGATTTTTGTGAGTTAATTGTGCAAGAAGTTGTTATCCAATTTTCTAATGGAAGTTGCTTGTATTTTCCCATGTCTAATGCTTATGATTGCTTGCTGGATTGTATTTGGGTGGCCAACTGAATATAATCTGGATTTTGTCTATTGCTAGACTAGAAATCTTGATCCGTAATTGTCTTGAATTTCTAATCATTAGTAGCAAAATTGTGATCAGAGATTGCAATTGGAGAATATAACCTAAGTTAAATAATCCGAGCTTGTGTGTTTATTGCCTAGATCAACCTATCTTTCTTATCGTAATGCATCTATTGAATTAAATTTAGAGAGCTTGTTCTAGGTTGTTTAATGGATAGAGATTAAATAAAGAGCCTGTTTTATTTAACAACAAAGTAAGGAAAGATTGGGATAACAGAGCTTGTTGTTATCTATGGTTGATAATTTCAATGGTGTAATTGGATGACAATTCTATGATTAATTCGCAAATCCATATCTTGTGGCAGAGAATGATCCCTTAACCAGCTTTCTCTCATTAATTTTTTATTCTTATTAACTTTCTGTTTTGTTATTCTTCATTTGCATTATTATTTCACTTAGTTACCCAATCAACAAAACCCCCCATTTATTCTGTTTTTGCTTTTGAATAACAAATTTAATTAGAATCAATCTTCGTGAGAACGATATCTTACTCATCACTTTATTACTTGTGCGACTATTATACTTGCTAGTTTCAAACGCATCACGATCTTATTTGATTGGTACTAAAGTAATCGTTTATTCTGATCATGCAGCTTTGAGGTGCTTGCTCACAAAGAAAAATGCTAAACCAAGGCTTATTCAGTGGATACTCCTTTTACAGGAGTTTGACTTGGAGATCAAAGATAAGAAGGGAAGTGAAAACTTAGTTGCAGACCATCTTAGTCACATTATCCATGATATGAATGCACTGCCATTACAAGAAAGTTTTCCGGATGAACAATTATTGTCTCTAAATGTAGTAGCGCCTTGGTATGTAGATATTGTCAACTACTTAGTTACCAAGAAGCTACCACATGACTTGACTCGAGCTCAAAGAGACATGATCAAGAACATTGCCAAGTACTACATATGGGATGATCCGTACTGATGGAAGCATTGTTCTGACCAAGTGATAAGAAGGTGCATTTCTGAATCTGAATTTAATTCAATTTTAACCTTCTGTCATTCTTATGCATGTGAAGGTCACTTCGGACAAAAAAGAACAGCCCTGAAAGTTCTTGATTGTGGATTCTACTGGCCATCATTGTTCAAAGATGCATATCTGTTCTGCAAAGCTTGTGACCGTTGTCAAAGGACAGGTAATTTAAGTGCCAAAAATCAAATGCCACAAAACCCTATACTTATTGTCGAGATTTTTGATGTGTGGGGTATTGATTTCATGGGTCCTTTTCCTTCATCTTTTGGTAATGTTTACATTATACTTGATGTGGATTATGTTTCTAAATGGGTGGAAGCAAAAGCTACGAGAACTAATGATTCTAAAGTTGTTGTAGATTTTGTGAAATCTAAAATTTTTGCGAGATTTGGAACACCAAGAGCCATGATTAGCGATAGAGGGACACACTTCTGTAATAGATCATTTGAAGCCTTGCTCAAGAAATACAACATCACTCACAAGGTGTCTACTGCATATCATCCACAAACTAGTGGTCAAGTTGAAGTTTCCAATCGGGAGGTCAAGTCCATTCTCAAGAAGACGGTGAATCCGAACAGAAAAGATTGGAGCCTACGACTTAATGATGCACTTTGGGCATACCGGACTGCTTACAAGAAACCTATTGGTATGTCTCCGTACAGGTTAGTCTATGGTAAGCCATGTCACCTTCCGGTAGAGCTCGAACACAAAGCATGGTGGGCAGTAAAGCTTTGTAACATGGAGATGGATGTGCTGGAGAACAAAGGAAGCTTCAACTGCAAGAATTGGAAGAACTTAGAAATGATGCCTATGAGAATTCCAGAATTTACAAGGAGAGAACTAAGGCATTTCATGATAAAATGATCTCCAGGAAGAATTTTGAAGTGGGACAGAAAGTTCTTTTAATTCATTCTCGCCTCAAGTTATTTCCAGGTAAATTACGATCTCGATGGGTTGGACCTTTTGTTATTACTAATGTTTTTCCTCATGGTGCAGTGAAAATCAAGAGCTTAAAAACGGACAAAGTATTCAAGGTGAATGGGCACAGGTTGAAGCCTTACTATAAGGATTCAGTAATGCAAGACATCGAGGAGGTACCTCTCTACGAGCCAACTTATCTTGATGGGTGATGGCAAGTAACGTCGGGCTGAGGACCTTAAACCAAGCGCTTATTGGGAGGAAACCCAATATTTTTTGAAAAATAAATAAAAAGAGAAGAAGAAAAGAAGATAATGATGATCAATTTTTGTGTCTCGAGGAGATTCCTCTCATAGGCTTTATCGAACGTAATTGATCTGGTTTTATCTCTCTTTGCCATCTGTCTCATTTGTTTCTTTGTTTATTTTTGACTTTTGTTTGCTATTGTGTTTTTATTTCTTTTATGCGTCTTTATTTTATTTTGTTTTCTTTTCGTTTCTTTTGTTTAATTTGATTTTTTCGTGCTTTGAGCTCATTTGTGCAACAGCTTGAGGAAACATCTAAACGGAAGCTGAAGCCATTGCCCGAAGGTTTGAAACATGCACATCTTGGAGAAGAACAGACTCAATCGCATTATCGGTAATATCTCTCCTTTTTTTCTCTTCAATGGATGCCGATATCTTTCTGTCGAACCTTCGTAAATATTTTCCTTCACTTCCTCAAAAAGATGTGT
>SNVD02006717.1:0-26349 GCA_013180625.2 Boswellia sacra | reverse complement strand
GGGAAGGGAAAAACTTAGCAAATTTGATGTAATTCTCTTGGGATTGTAGTTCTTCCTCTTTCCAAGCTTCCTTTCTCCTTCAAGAACTCCAAGAGATGAAAGAATTCCAGAGCTTCAGCCTCTACCACGTTCTCCCCTGTTCAAGTTATGAAAATAAAACCCTAAAATGTGTTTAAATACTCTGCTACAGTGACTTGCTACAGTGCCCCGTATTATACATGCTACAGTGACTTGTGGAATTATATTGCTATACATCTCACACTGTTTTGATTACAACTTTTGGTGCACTGAATGGATTTACAAACCGTAAATTTCTCCAGAAAATAGACTTCGAGAGATTTCCAACGGTATATAACATGTCGTCGGGTTCATTGTATATCAATACAATTAAATCCGAGAAGATCACTGACTAGCAGAGGTTAAAATGAAGGGTTTTACTCCATTTTTGTGCAAGTTGCTCCAAAACTCCTACAAACATCAAAACCACACAAAAATATAAAAATACCAGAGAATATAGCAAAGAAAACATGGACGAATTGATATAAAAGTAATACATAAATAGACACCTATCAAATTCCCCCACACTTAGACTTTGCTAGTCCTCGAGCAACTACGACAATGTGAAATAAAACTAAACCGAAACAGAATCAACAAAAGATTAAAACACACAAATGCTTCATCTTGCAAATAGGCCTCAAAGATTGTACTTAATTATAACCCAAGGAAAACTTCAAAATAATGCACTTGATCAAGAATTTCATCTCAAAGATTAGTTTCGCTTCACTTCAATTCCTCAAGTGTGTGTGTGTATAGCCATTCCACCTAATCACTTGTAACCCAGATGACTTTATACATAAAAATAAATCATATTTAATATTGAAGATGTGTGTATAAATGAACTCCATAGGCCTGCTTTTCAAGTCACTCTCCACTAATGTAGACATGCACAACACCAAGGATCAAGTAGGACTTTATTAAGCTTGTAACGTTTGGCTTGGGGGAAGGTATGATAAAGGATAATAATTTGGCTCAAATCACCCACAAACACATAAATCATACAAGAATATGTAGAGCTCAACCCTATAACACAACTTCATTTCAATTCACCAGGTTACTCCCCCAAACTTATTTAGAACACTCAATCTTTTTTTTTTTTTTTTGCAGGAAACAAAAGAAAACTACACTCCCACACTTTGTTGTTTCATTCTTTTTAAGAACACTTAAGGGTATAGATCTCTTATTCTTCTTCTTTTGTTCTTTTTTTTCTTTTTTTTCTTTTTTTTATTACACTTCCCCTCCCCACACTTAAACAACACATTGTCCTCAATGTGTAAGTACGTGGACGATAAGTACAGATTGGCTTTTCTTTCTTTTTTTTTCTTTTTTTTTTTTACAAACATAATAGAACTCACTTGCATTGCTCATAACACATCCCAACCTCCTCTAACTTCCAAAAACCAGAACATAGCTCAGAATTTAATTGTGAATGATCGACATGCTCATAGGTAAGGGATAAACTGTTTGGAACAAATTCATTTGAGGTTAGGAAATCTTTTAGTGAGTTAACAAAGAAAAAGGCTTACAAAGGCTCAAAGGGGTAACTAGGGATCAATTTCAGTCAAGGTTGGCTATTAAGGCTCAAAACGGTCCAAAGATGGCCTAAATCATTTCCCCAATGTTGCACAGTCTAGGATTTCGCCTCGAGTGACCATCAAACAAGTTTTAGAATTCATTGAAATCTGAAGAAACACTTAAATTACATAAACTTTCTCTAAGTAAACAAATAACTCAGTGATAATGGCTCGGTGCTCAATTTTTTGCAAGGAATCAAAGGTAAAGCAAAAACTAATTAACATTTCAAGCACAAAGATCCATGCATCATTTATCATTTTCCAAGAGTTTTTCTTAATTCAATCATTATCTTATCATCGACCCACAAAATGCAAGAAAAGAGGTACGTGGCGTTGTTACACCTGAGTCAAGATTGTATATTTCAACAATCTTTAGGACCAGTAGCCCGCAGACTTAAGGTTTCCAGCCTATATACCTTTATTATGAAAGAAACACTTCAAACAACATGAAATAAACAAACTACAGATTTATTTTGAGAGAATGCGTTTCAAGGGTTAAAGAAAACCCCATATTCTGCCATTCTCAGGTTTTTCCACAATTTTTTTAAATCGAAACTGATAAAGATAAAAACACATAACAACTCTAAATTATGCAAAACTAAACTCACTCATAAAATAACAAAGTTCATCAAGTCAGCAAACAAAAACAAGCTAGCTAGAATGGGTCTAAAAAGTTTAGAAGTTAGCCTCCTTATTCAGCCATTATGGATTGAAGAGATCCAGAATGTGTTTCAAGAGAACTTGAACTTTTTAAGCCACCACTCTAAAAACCGAGATTAGAAAATATTACCTGGGACGAACGAAATAACCTAAAAAAGCTCAAAAGAAACGACATGAAAAATCTCAAATAAACACACTAAAAAGAAAGTAAACAAAAAACGAAGCAAACCAGCAAATAGAGATTACAGATGGAGGGTTAAATCCAGTTGACGCCTTTTGTTGCCTTCTCCAAACCAATTTATCCGAGCCATTGTTGGATCAGGTGAATAGACGAATTCTTGTAGTTTGTCAATTAACTCTCCTGCAGTTGAAGCTGAAACCAGGATTTGCCTCGCTGATGGTGAGATAAAATTTTTTTCTACAGCTTGATCAAGAAAAGACAACCAACCATCAAAAAAGTTATTGACATTTAACAAACCAATGGGTTTTTTATGGATGTTTAGCTGTGCCCAAGAGGTGATTTGAAATATCTCCTCTAATGTTCCATAACCACCGGGTAAAGCTATAAATGCATCGGACTTAACAACCATATGTGCAATACGCTCATGCATACTAGAGACCTGTAACTCTTCCCCGATTGTGTTGCCTACGATATCTCGTACCGCTAATGGTTTAGGGATAATGCCGAGAACTTTGCTCACTCCTAGGGATGCAGCTGTTGACACACACCCAATTAGCCCAAGACTACCCCCTCCATAAATCAAATGAATACCCCTCGCAGCTAATGTCCTAACAAGATCAAGAGCAGCTGTTGTAAACTCTCCATCTTTACCAAATTGCGATCCACAAAATACGCATATATTTTGGAATCGCCGAAGTGGTGTTTTCTCCATTTCTACAAGTGCTCTAAACTTGTGTAAGACAATGATGCACGTTAGGTATTATGCGATTCAAGTGCAAGACAGGTTATAAAATGAATTTGAGAATATGCAAAATGGATATATACACACGTAAAACTCTCAAATTTGACACATGGGGACATAATTTCGGTGGGAGTTGCTCGATGCCGATTTATCGCCCCAAGAATTGAAAAAATGAGATATGCTTTCGGCGGGGATTGACAAAACCTACACACTTGTCTCCCACGTGAAGCATGAAAAATGGAAATATACTTTCGGTGGGGTTTGACAAAACCGCCACACTTGTCTCCCACGTGAAGCATGAAAAGAAGAGATATACTTTCGACGAAGGTTGACAAAACCTCCCACACTTTTCTCCACGTGTGCTTACGTCATGGGGTAGTCATATGGTTTTGGCAAAAAGAAAAAAAAAAAAAAAAAAACAAAAAAAAAAAAAAGAAAACTTGAAATTAAAACAAACAAAATCAACAAACAACAACAACACAAAAACAACACTGATAATCAGATCAAACGAAACAAGAAATAAATAAAATTCTACAACAACAACACACATTCAAATCTGTCTCTTATACACATCTAGATGTGTATAAGAGACAGCTCACGTCTTCCTCTGATTTTACGTCCAGAAACGGCTTAAACACCTTCGATGAGTTGGGGATATGCTTCCATCCAGTTTTCTATAAACTGGCAAACAGGGTCGTTTTTGTCAAGATTCCTACCTAGAACTATAACACTGCAATTCATAACGAAATTGTGTCCATAGATTAAGCAATTCACGCTGAACAAGTCCACAAGAATGTGACTCGAGAGTTAAAAAAACATTATCCAGCGACTCATTACTCAAACCATTCTTAATAAATGAAAGTTTATCTTCTCTATTCCTGGACGCAAAACCTAATGAACGACAAGTCTGGTTACAATTCCATCTAGCACATTTATAACATACTAGTAACCTTATCGCTCTTCGCCTCTTGGCGTAGTAGCTCTTTCCTAGACCAGGCATGTATTTTGCGAGATTAATGTCCGGCTCATCGAACAATCTCACCTTGGCTTCGATAAGCCATCGGATATCAGCAGGCACATTTAAGAGCATCAACGCCCAAAGTCTAGTCATCCGTACTTTATAAATTTTGAACACAGCATTTTGAGGAAGTGAAGGAAATATTTACGAAGGTTCGACAGAAAGATATCGGCATCCATTGAAGAGAAGAAAAGGAGAGATATTACCGATAATGCGATTGAGTCTGTTCTTCTCCAAGATGTTCACGTTTCAAACCCTGTCGAGGGCAATGGTTTCAGCTCCCCTTTGGATGTTTCCTCAAGTGTTGCACAAATGAATTCGAAGGAGAAGATGTAAAAGAGAAACAAAACTAAAGACACATAAAAGAGATAAAAACACAATAACAAACAAAAGTCAAAAACAAGTAAAAAAAATATAAAAACAAATGAGACAGATGGCAAAGAGAGATAAAACCTGATCAATTTGATGGCCTATGAAAGGAATCTACTCGAGACACAAAAATCGATCATTATTACCTCATTTTATTTTTATTTTCTTCTTTTTTTAATTTTTCAAAAACATTGGGTTGCCTCCCAATAAGCGCTTGGTTTAACGTCCTCAGCCCAACGTTGGTTCCATCATGGCAGGGTACAATCTCCGCTGTGCTTCTCTAGTGGGCTTGGATCCTTTTTCCAACAAGAATTGGTGCATGCATATGGCTGGGCCTTGGATGTTAGCAATCGTCCACCCAATAGCTGTTTTATGGTCTGTAAGTATTTGGACGAGTTTCTCTTCTTGTATTCGTGCAAGGCCCATTTCTATTGTAATTGGCAAAGGATCATTCTCACTCAAGAATCCATGCCTCAAATGATCTGGAAGAAGCTTAAGCTCCAAGGCAGGGGCTGACATCACAGAAGGAAGAATTTTCTCATTAGATAAAGAAAATTGAATGTACGAAATATC
Organism: Boswellia sacra; assembly: GCA_013180625.2. Classification (NCBI taxonomy): domain Eukaryota; kingdom Viridiplantae; phylum Streptophyta; class Magnoliopsida; order Sapindales; family Burseraceae; genus Boswellia; species Boswellia sacra. The sequence continues at coordinate 21,175 of SNVD02006717.1, read as the reverse complement.
GTACCTATATGTGGTTATTGCGATGGTCTCATCTAAGCTTGCCACAACTTTCTCCATTTCTTTGGACACTTGTATCAAAATTTCTGATTGCTTAGAGATTTCTGTCCCTATGTGCTCATTAATAGCTATATCCAATCTATTCTTGCGAGTTAACTCAAAACATTGTTGTGGCAGAGAATCAGTAACGTCAACTGGATCTTTGCATTTTGGAGTAATTTCTCTTTGCAATACAGCTGAAACATTTTCCCCCACACTTACATTCTCATTTCCCTTCAACTTTCTCTTGTTGGTGCATAACTCCTTGAGAAATTTTGTACAACGAGGTACTTGCTCAATAGCATCCAGAAGTGGTATAATTACCTCGATTTTGTGAGAAATTTCCAGGATTTCTTGTTCTTGTTCCTCCTTCTTTGATTTTGCAAATCTGCTAGGAAATGATGGAGGAGTAACATAGGAAGGAATTTGAGTCTTAAGGTCTACCTTAGAAGATGATGTTTTGTTCATGGTGGAAGTGGTGTCATCTCCTTCATCAGTTTGTGATTGCTTTGCCAGGTTTTGGATACTTGCCCCAGTTTCCATTTGCTCTCCATTTCGAATTTGCTCTCCACTTCGCAAAGTTATCGCACAAGCATTCTCTCTTGGATTGATCACCGTTTGAGAAGATAATTTTTCTGAGAATTGGCCCTCGAATTTGCTCATGCTAGTAGCCAATTGTCCCATTTGATTTGCAAGATTTTGGATACTTGCCCCAGTTTCCTGCTGGAATTGCATTGTGTTAGTGGCAAGTGAATTAACAATATCTTCGAGAGACATACCTGAGTTTTGCGAAGCTGGTTGCGGTGCTGGATGTGGCATTGGTGGTGGTTGCATTTGAAATGGTTGCTGCACTCTAGGTTGATTGAAACTTTGTGGCCGATTTGGTATCACATTTGGGAGTGATTGGTTGATGATTCCAGTAACTGAAATTATGTTGATCTTCCCATCCAGCATTGTAAGTGCTAGAGAAAGGATCATACCATTGTCTCGTTTGTCCTGGAAATCCACCCATGGCATTGGCTTGTTCCATATATTCTTCTTGTAAAGTTGGATACATGTCGATTGGATGCTCCATCGTAGAATATATCCCACATTCATAAGATTTTTGCATATCTCCTACAGCCATGTTTTCCACAAGAGAGGTTAGCTCAGAAAGTTGTTGTTCAATGTTCGGAGTGCTTACCTCATTTACTCTCCATGGTACTTGTGGCTCAAATCCGCTACTGAATTGATAGAAGTTTACTGCCATGTTGTCTAAACACAAACAATCAGAAAAGAAAAACAAAGAAAATATGAATCAACAATGAAAAAAAATAACAAATCGATTAGAAAATCAATCCCCGGCAACGGCGCCAAAAACTTGATGCGTTCGAAACTAGCAAGTATACTAGTCGCACAAGTAATAAAGTGATGAGTAAGATATCGTTCCCACGAGGATTGATTCTAATTGAATTTGTTATTCGAAAGCAAAAACAGAGTAAATGGGGGGTTTTGTTGATTGATTAACTAAGTGAAAATAATAATACAAACGAAGAATAACAAAACAGAAAGTTAATTCGAATGAAAAATCAATGAGAGAAAGCTTGGTTAAGGGATCCTTCTCTACCACAAGATATGGATTTACGAATTAATTGTAGAATTGTAATCCAATTACAGCATTGAAGTTATCAACCGTAGATAACAAAAAGTTCTGTTATCCCAATCTTTCCTTACTTTGTTGTTAAATAAAACAGGCTCTTTATTTAATCTCTATCCATTAAAAAACCTAGAACAAGCTCTCTAAATTTAATTCAATGGATGCATTACGATAAGAAAGATAGGTTGATCTAAGCAGTAAACACACAAGCTCAGATTATTTAACTTAGGTTGTATTTTTCAATTGCAATCTCTGATCACAATTTTGCTACTAAGGATTAGAAATTCAAGACAATTACGGATCAAGATTTCTAGTCTAGCAATAGACAACAACAAGATTATATTCAGTTGGCCATTCGAAATACAATCCAGCAAGCAATCATAAGCATTAGATATAGGAAAATACAAGCAAATTCAATTAGAGAATTGGATAACAACTTCTTGCACAATCAACTTACGAAAACCATATCAGGGGCTTTGAAATCACCCTCAACCAATTCAGATTTAGTTACACATGTTTAAGAACGTGGTAAATACAATACAACATGGAGACATTCCAGAAAATGAAAGGGAAGGGAAAAACTTAGCAAATTTGATGTAATTCTCTTTGGATTGTAGTTCTTCCTCTTTCCAAGCTTCCTTTCTCCTTCAAGAACTCCAAGAGATGAAAGAATTCCAGAGCTGCAGCCTCCACCACGTTCTCCCCCCTCCAAGTTCTTAAAATAAAACCCTAAAATGTGTTAAAATACTCTGCTACAGTGAATTGCTACATTGCCCCGTATTATACATGCTACAGTGACTTGTGGAATTATATTTCTATACATCTCACACTGTTTGATTACAACTTTTGGTACACTGAATGGATTTATAAACCGTAAACTTCTCCAGAAAATAGACTTCGAGAGCTTTCCAACGGTATATAACATGTCGTCGGGTTCATTGTATATCAATACAATTAAATCTGAGAAGATCACTGACTAGCAGAGGTGAAAATGAAGGGTTTTACTCCATTTTTGTGCAAGTTGCTCCAAAACTCCTACAAACATCAAAACCACACAAAAACATAAAAATACCAAGGAATATAGCAAAGAAACATGGACGAATTGATATAAAAGTAATACATAAATAGACACCTATCATTTTGAAACCATATACCCCAAGAAAATGAGGCTTTTGGTGAAGAACTCACACTTCTTCAAGTTGGCATAAAGCTTTTCACTTCTCAAGGTGTGAAAAATTGCTGAAGATGATCCAAGTGATGCTCCTCATCTTTGCTGTACACAAGTATATCATCAAAATATACAACAACAAACTTGCCAATGAATGGTTTAAAGACATGGTTCATCAACCGCATAAATGTACTTGGTGCATTAGATAGGCCAAATGGCATCACCATCAATTCATAAAGGCCATTCTTTGTTTTAAATGCAGTCTTCCATTCATCACCAGGTCTCATACGAATTTGATGATAGCCACTTCGAAGATCAATTTTTGAGAAGACAGTAGCACCAAGAAGTTGATCAAGAAGGTCGTCAAGCCTCGGAATAGGAAATCTGTAATTAATTGTGATCTTGTTAACAGCCCTACTATCAATGCACATTCTCCAAGAGCTATCCTTTTTAGGCACCAAAAGAGCTGGGACAGCACAAGGACTCATGCTTTCCCTCACTAACCCTTTAGTGATAAGCTCATCAAACTGCCGTTGTAATTCTTCGTGTTCTGTGGGACTCATTCGATAGGCTGATTTATTTGGCAACACAGCACCTGGAACAAGATCAATGCAATGCTGTACATCTCTCATTGGAGGAAGGCCTGGTGGTATATCATTTGGTATAACATCATGGTATTCTTCAAGAAGATATTTCATCTCTGAAGGTGGTTCATTACTAACTTTATTTTCTTCTAACAACAAGAACACATAAATTTCACTTCCCTTCTCCAACTCTCTTCTACATTCTGTTTGGGTAAGCAAAGCATTTCCCTCCCCTTTAGTAGGTTTCGGAACACATTCTAACTTCGAAGGACCCAAAATAACTTTGACCCCATCTTTAAAGAATGTATAAGTATTCCCATAGATATCATGCATTACTTTCCTATCATACTGCCATGGTCTACCAAGAAGTAAATGACAAGAATCCATAGGAACAACATCACACCATATTTCATCTTTATACTTTTTCCCAATAGAAAATGAAACAAGGCAGCGTTTGTTTACCTTGATCTCGTTATCTTTCCGAAGCCATGAAATCTTGTAAGGTTGAGGATGCTTCTTTGTTTGAAGGCCAAGTTTATCAATCATCTCTGTAGACACCACATTTTCAAAGCTGCAACCATCAATTATAAAGTTGCACACCTTGCCATGAGAAGAACATCTGTTATGGAAGATATTTCTGCGAAGCCAATCATCTTCTCGTTCTTGGGCAATACTCAAACTCCTTTGAATAATAAAGAGAGAATTACCTTTATCAGCATAAGTGACTTCCCCTTCATCAACAAAGTCTGGACTACCGAAATTGATCAAGGCATCTGTCTCGATCTCTTCATCACTTTCGTAAAAGTCATCAAATATTGGTGGTTTTCCATGATCCTCAAAGAAGTCATGGTCTACTTCATCATTCTCCACCGATTCATCTGTATTAGCAGCATCATTATCATCATAATTGCCCAAAGGACTTTGATCTTCTACTTCTCCATGCATTCCACCTACGAATTCTTTATTTTCCAGAATTACTAAATGTTGCTGGAGTTGTTGGAGCTGCCGCATAAGATCTTCAACGATCAAACGTTTTTGGACTTGCTGAAGTTGCCGCCTGAGATCTTCAATGATCAAATCTCGTTCATCTCTTTGATAAGGAGGCAATTGGGCAGTAGAAGCAGCCTTGTGAGTACGACCAACCATTGAACCAAAAGCTCTGATACCAATCTGATATCGGATCTTCGAGATATGGCTCTGATACCAAATCTGATACCGGGCTGCTGGATTATAATAGATGAGGTTAGGATCTTCAAGTTGATTATCAACTCAACCAATGGCTGGAACAAATAGAATGGAACCTAACAAACCCTCTTTGAAAGGGATAACAAGCTCACCACCAAAGTAAACACCAATGGGATACAGATAATTCACCACCCAAGGATGTAAACCAAGGATACAGGGCTTAAACTAACTCACCACTCAATGGAATCCACCAAGAGATACAGAGTTAAGGAGAAATTAGTATAAACACTGAAATTTCACTCAAATTCGGATTCAAAACTTCACTGCCTTGAACACACAACTTTGGGACTTTAAATAACTTGGAACAACCCTCAAAGCATAGGTAAAAGACAATAATTAGATGTGTTCAACAATTACAGCTCAACTAATACATTGACAACTCAATTATTGACTAAAACTCATAAGTAAATACATTAGGTAATAAAAGCACAACCAACTAAGCTAGAAATTCAAATTCCAACCAACTAAGTAATCAAATTCAAATTCTAGAGTAGACTTTAATGCACCATTAACTATGAACTAGTTGTGAAGAGATAGTCATAGATTCCTGTAGACAACTCCAAATGACACATTGACAAATGTGTTAGAAAGCTGACTTCAAGATCTTTTATAGCCATAAATCTTGACATTTATTTCTCTACACAGCAATACCAGTTCTTTTACGAAATTATCCCTCATTCTAGTTCATGTGCACTCTTGACCATTGTAACAATTTGCACCCCTTGATGATCTATCATGAATCCCATGGATTGCAACACTCTTGTGTCACTCAAACTGTTAGATATGGGTGTGATTTATCCAATTTCAAATAGCAAGTGATGTTACAGCGGTTAAGAATGATAATAATGAGCTAATTCCCACTCGTATCCAAACTAGGTGGTGAGTTTGTATTGATTATCGGAAGCTCAATTCAGCAACTCGTAAGGATCACTTTCCCCTGCCATTCATTAATCAAATGCTTGAGAGGTTAGCAAGTCATTCTCACCATTGTTTTCTTGATGGCTACTCAGGATAATCAAATTGTCATTGCCCGTGCGGACCAAGAGAAAACTACATTCACATGCCCATTTGGTACATTTGCCTATCGATGCATGCCATTCAATCCTTGCAATGCCGCTGCCACTTTCCAAAGTTGTATGGTAAGTATTTTCTCTGATTATGTCAGGAACATCATTGAGGTATTTATGGATCACTTTAGTTTTTTTGGTGATTCTTTTGATAAATGCCTTGACAACCTTACACTTATACTTCAAAGATGTATAGAAACTAACCTTGTTTTGAATTGGAAAAATGTCATTTTATGGTAGATCAGGGTATAGTTTTGGGACACATTATTTTTGCTAAAGGTATAGAAGTTGATAAATCTAAAATAGACTTTATATGTTCCTTACCACCCCCCATAAGTGTGCGGGATGTTCGTTCTTTTCTTGGTCATGCAGGTTTCTATCGTAGGTTCATAAAAGATTTTTCAAAGATAGCATTACCCTTATGCAGATTGCTTCAGAATGATGTGACCTTTGAATTTGATGAGAAATGCAATGAGGCATTTGAGAAACTAAAGGAACTCTTGGCTTCGTCTCCAGTGATCTAATCTCCAAATTGGGATCATCCATTCGTGATCATGTGCGATGCAAGTGACTATACTATAGGTGCCGTCTTGGGTCAACGAATTGGCAAAATTCCACATGCCATTCATTATGCCTGTCAAACTTTAAGTGATGCTCAGCTTAATTATTCTACCACTAAGAAAGAGCTACTGGTAGTTATTTTTGCTTTAGAAAAGTTTCGTTCTTATTTGAACCGTTTATTCTGATCATGCAGCCTTGAGGTACTTGCTCACAAAGAAAGATGCTAAACTAAGGCTTATCAGGTGGATACTCCTCTTACAAGAATTTGACTTGGAGATCAAAGATAAGAGGGGAAGTGAAAACTTAGTTGCAGACCATCTTAGTCGCCTTGTCCATGATGAGGATGCACTGCCATTACAAGAAAGTTTTTTGGATGAATAATTACTGTCTCTACGTGTAGTAGTCCCTTGGTATGCAGATATTGTCAACTACTTAGTTACCAAGAAGCTACTACATGACTTGACTCAAGCTCAAAGAGACAAGATCAAAGACGTTACTAAGCACTACATATGGGATGATCCATACTTATGGAAGCATTGTTCTGACCAAGTGATAAGAAGGTGCATTTCTGAATATGAATTTAATTCAATTTTAACCTTCTGTCATTCTTATGCATGTGGAGGTCACTTTGGACCAAAAAGAACATCCCTCAAAGTTCTTGATTGTGGATTCTACTGGCCATCATTTTTCAAAGAAGCGTATCTCTTTTGCAAAGCTTGTGACTGTTGTTAAAAGATAGGTAATTTAAGTGCCAAAAATCAAATGCCACAAACCTCTATACTTATTGTTGAAATTTTTTATGTGTGGGGTATTGATTTCATAGGTCCTTTTTGTTCATCTTTTGGTAATGTTTACATTACACTTGTTGCGGATTATGTTTCTAAATGGGTGGAAGCAAAAGCTACGAAAAATGATTCTAAAGTTGTTGTAGATTTTGTGAAATCTAACATTTTTGCAAGACTTGGAAGAACTTAGAAATGATGCCTATGAGAATTCAAAAATTTACAAGGGAAGAACTAAGGCATTTCATGATAAGATGATCTGCCAGAAGAATTTTGAAGTAGGACAGAAAGTCCTTTTATTTCATTCTCACCTCAAGTTATTTCCAGGCAAATTACGTTCTCGATGGGTCAGACCTTTGTTATTACTGATGTCTTTTCTCATGGTGCAGTGGAAATCAAGAGCTTAAAAACTAACACAGTATTCAAGGTGAATGGACACAGGTTGAAGTCTTACTATGAAAATTCAATGATGCAGGACATCGAGGAGGTACCTCTCTACGAGCCAACTTATCTTGATGGGTGAGGGCAGGTAACGTTAGGCTGAAGACATTAAACCAAGCGCTTATTGGAAGGCAACCCAATGTTTTTCAAAAATAAAAAAATAATAATGAAAAAAAAGAAAAAGAAACGAAAGTAGTAATGATCAATTTTTGTGTCCCGAGGAGATTCCTCTCGTGGGCTCTATCCATCATAATTGATCAGGTTTTATCTCTCTTTGCCATTTGTCTCATTTGCTTTGTTGTTTGTTTTTTATTTTTGTTTGCTATTGTGTTTTTATTTCTTTTACGTGTCTTTATTCTATTTTCTTTTCTTTTCTTTTCTTTTCTTTAATTTGATTATTCTGTGCTTTGCGCTCATCTGTGCAACAGCTTGAGGAAACACCCAAACGAGAACTGAAGCTATTGCCTGAAGTTTGAAGCGTGTATATCTTGGAGAAGAATAGACTCAAACGCATTATCAGTAATATCTTTTTTTTCTCCTCTTCAATGGATATCGATATCTTTCTATCAAACCTTCGTAAATATTTCCCTTCACTTCCTCAAAATGTTGTGTTCAAAATTTATAAAGTACAGATGACTAGACTTTGGATGTTGATGCTCCTAAAAATGCCTGCGGATATCCGGTGGCTTATCGAAGCCAAGGTAAGATTATCCGATCAGCCTGATATTAATCTCACAGTATACATGCCTAGTCTAGGGAAAAGCTATTATGCCAAGAGGTAAAGAGCACAAAGGTTACAAGTATATTATAAATGTGCTAGATGGAATTTTAACAAGAGTTATCGGTCATTAGGTTTTATGTCCAGGAATAGAGAAGATAAACTTTCGTTCATTAAGAATGGTCTATGTAATGAGTCTCGGGATCATATTTTACTAACTCTTGAGTCACATTCTTGTGCACTTGTTCACTGTGAATTGCTTAATCTATGGACATAATTTCACAATGAACTACAGTATTATATTCTAGAGAATCTGACTAAAAAAGACCTTGTTTGCCAGTTTATAAGAAAATTGGATGGGAAGTAATCCCTAACTCATAGAAGGCGTTTCAGCCGTGACTGGACATAAAACCAGAGAAAGATGTGAGCCACAATCATAACTACTTGTATATTTGAATGTGTGTTATTATTGTTGAAATTTATTTTTCTTGTTTTGTTTGATTTGATTATTAGTGTTGTCTTTATGTTGTTGATTTTGTTTGTTTCAATTTCAAGTTTTCTTTTTTACAAACCATATGACTACCCATAACATAAGCACACATGGGAGACAAATGTGGGGGTATTGTCAACCCCCGTCGAAAGCATATCTCAATTTTTCAAATCTTGGGGCAATAAATATGCATCGAGCAACCCCCACCGAAATTATGTCCCCATGTGTCAAATCTAACAGTATTACGTGTGTATCTGTCCATTCTCCATATTTTGAAATATCATTATTATAACCTCTTTTGCCCTTGAAAAACACAACATCTAACGTGCATCATTATCTTACACAAGGTTAGGGCACATGTAGAAATGGATAAAATACCAATTCAATGATTCCAAAATATATGCGTATTTTGTGGATCTCAATTTGGTAAAGATGGAGAGTTTACAGCAGCAGCTCTTGATCTTCGCAAGGTATTAGCTGAGAGGCGTATTCATTTGGTTTATGGAAGGAGTAGCCTTGGGTTAATGGGGTGTGTGTCAACAGCTGCAACCTTAGGAGGGGGCTAAGTTCTCAGTATTATCCCTAAACCATTAGTTGTATGACATATCATAGGCAACATAATGGGGGAAGAGTTACAGGTCTCAAGCATGCATGAGCATATTGCACATTTGCTTTTTAACTCTGATGCATTTATAGCTTTGCCCGATGGTCATAGTACATTAGAGGAAACATTTCAAATCACATCTTGGGCACAACTAAACATCCATCGAAAACCTATTGGTTTGTTAAATGTCAATAATTTTTTTGATGGTTTGTTGTCTTTTCTTGATCAAGCTGTAGAACAAAACTTCATCTCACAGTCGGCGAGGCAAATCTTGGTTACAGCTTCAACTGCAGAGGAGTTAATTGACAAATTACAAGTATTCATCTATTCGCCTGATCCAACAATAGCTCGGATAGATTGGTTTGCGGAGGGCAATAAAAGGCGTAAACGGGATTTAGCGCTCCACCTATAATCTTTATCTGCTGGTTTGCTTCACTTTTGTTTGCTTTCTTTTTATTGTGTTTATTTGAGATTTTTTAGATTATTTCTTTTGAGAATTTTCAGGTTATTTCTTTTAACTTTCGCCCTAGGTAATATTTTCTAATCTTGCCTTTTAGAGTGGTGGCTTAGAACGTTAAAGTTCTCTTGAAACACATTCTAGATCTCTTCAATCCATAAAGGCTGAATAAGGAGGCTAACTTCTAAACTTTTTAGACCCATTCTAACTAACTTGTTTTTGTTTATTGACTGTTGGATTTTGTTATTTTATGAGTAAGTTTAGTTTTATGTAATTTAGAGTTGTTATGTGTTCTTTTTAGTCTCTATCAAGTCTGATTACAAAAAATTATGGAAAAACTTGAGAATGGCAGAATATGGGGTTTCTTTAACCCTTGAAACACATTCTACCTAAATAAATTTATAGTTTGTTTATTTACTATTGCTTGAAATGTCTTGTTTCTTGTTTTGTTCATTCATAATAAAGATATATAGGCTGGAAACCTTAACTCTGCAGGCTACTAGTCCTAAGGATTGTTGAAATATAGAATCTTGACTCAGGTCTAACAATGCCACATGCCTCTTTTCTTGCATTTTGTGGGCCGATGACAAGGCAATGATTGAAATGAGAATAACTCTTGAAAAATGATAAATGATGCATAGATTTGTGTGCTTGAAATGTTTATTGGTTTTTACTTTGCCTTTGATTCCTTGCATAACATTGAGCACTGGGCCATTATCACTGAGTTATTTGTTTACTTGGAGAACGTTTATGCAATTTAAGTGTTTCTTCAGATTTCAATGAATTCTAGAATTTGTTTGATGGTCACTCAAGGCGAAATCCTAGACTGTACAACATTAGGGAAATGATTTAGGCCATTTTTTGATCGTTTTAGCTTTATAGCCAACCTTGACTATAATTGATCCCTAGTTACCACTTTGAACCTCTTTAAGGCTTTTTCCTTGTTAACTCACTAAAAGATTTCCTAACCTCAAATGATTTTTTTTTCAAACAGTTTATCCCTTACTTATGAGCATATAGATCATTCATGATTACATTTTGAGATATGTTATAGTTTTGGAAAGTTAAAGGAGGTTAGGTTGTGTCATGAGCAATGAAAGTGAGTTCTATTGTGTTTGTTAAATATATGTGTGTGTGTGTGTGTGTGTGTGTGTGTACTTATCTTCCACGTGCTTAAACATTGAGAACAATGTATTGTTTAAGTGTGGGGGAATGGTAGTAAGAAAAATGAAAAAACAAAAAAAAAGAGAAAGAGAAGAAGAAGATCTATACCCTTGAGTGTTCTTAAAAAGAATGAAACAACAAAGTGTGGGGGTGTAGTCTCTTTTGTTTTATAAAAAAATAAAAATAAAAAGAGAGATCGAGGGTTCTAAATAAGCTTGGGGGAGTCACCTAGTGAATTGAAATAAATTTATGTTATGGGGTTGAGCTCTATATAGTCTTGAATGATTTATGTGTTGGTGGGTGATTTGAGCCAAATTATTTTCCTTTATCGTACCTTCACCCAAGCCAAACGTTACAAGCTTAATAAAGTCCTACTTGATCCTTAGTGTTGTGCTTGTCTACATTAGTGGAGAGTGACTTGAAAAGCAGGCCTATGGAGCTCATTTATGCGCACATCTTCACTACTAAATATGATTCATTTTTAAGCATAAACTCATCTGGTTTACAAGTGATTAGATGGGAATGGCTCTACATAAACTGATAGGTGTCTATTTATGTATTACTTTTATATCAATTCGTCCATGTTTCTTTGCTATATTCCGTGGTATTTTTATGTTTTTGTGTGTTTTGATGTTTGTAGGAGTTTTGGAGCAACCTGCACAAAAAATGGAGTAAAACCCTTCATTTTCACCTCTGCTAGTCAACCATCTTCTCGGATTTAATTGTATTGATATACAATGAACCCGATGACATATTATATACCGTTGGAAAGCTCTCGAAGTCTATTTTCTGGAGAAATTTACGGTTTATAAATCCATTCAGTGTACCAAAAGTTCTAATCAAAACAGTGTGAGATGTATAGAAATATAATTCCACAAGTCACTGTAGCATGTATAATACGGGACACTGTAGCAATTCACTGTAGCAGAGTATTTAAACACATTTTAGGGTTTTATTTTGATAACTTGAAGAGGGGAGAACGTGGTGGAGGCTGCAGCTCTGGAATTCTTTCATCTCTTGGAGTTCTTGAAGGAGAAAGGAAGCTTGGAAAGAGGAAGAACTACAATCCAAAGAGAATTACATCAAATTTGCTAAGTTTTTCCCTTCCCTTTCATTTTCTGGAATGTCTCCATGTTGTATTGTATTTACACGTTCTTAAACATGTGTAACTGAATCTGAATTGGTTGAGGGTGATTTCAAAGCCCCTGATATGGTTTTTGTAAATTGATTGTGTAAGGAATTGTTATCCAATTCTCTAATTGAAGTTGCTTGTATTTTCCCATGTTTAATGCTTATGATTGCTTGCTGGATTGTATTTGGGTGGCCAACTGAATATAATCTGGATATTGTCTATTGCTAGACTAGAAATCTTGATCCGTAATTGTCTTGAATTTCTAATCATTAGTAGCAAAATTGTGATCAGAGATTACAATTGGAGAATATAACCTAAGTTAAATAATCCGAGCTTGTGTGTTTATTGCTTAGATCAACCTATCTTTCTTATCATAATGCATCCATTGAATTAAAATCAGAGAGCTTGTTCTAGTTTGTTTAATGGATAGAGATTAAATAAAGAGCTTGTTTTATTTAACAACAAAGTAAGGAAAGATTGGGGTAAATAGAGCTTGTTATTATCTACGGTTGATAACTTCAATGCTGTAATTAGATGACAATTCTACAATTAATTCGCAAATCCATATCTTGTGGTAGAGAAGGATCCCTTAACCAGCTTTCTCCCATTGATTTTTCATTCAAATTTACTTTCTGTTTTGTTATTCTTTACTTGCATTCTTATTTCATTTAGTAAAGCATTCAACAAAAAATCCCCCCTGTTTAGTTTATTGTTGCTGGAAATAACAAATTCAATTAGAATCAATCCTCGTGGGAACGATATCTTACTTATCACTTTATTACTTGTGCGACTAGTATACTTGCTAGTTTCGAACGCATCAAGTTTTTGGCGCCGTTGCCGGGGATTGATTTTCTAATCGATTTGTTATTTTGTTTTCATTGTTGATTCATATTTTCTTTGTTTTTCTTTTCTGATTGTTTGTGTTTAGACAATATGGCAGTAAACTTCTATCAATTCAGTAGCGGATTTGAGCCACAAGTACCATGGAGAGTAAATGAGGTAAGCACTCCGAACATTGAACAACAACTTTCTGAGCTAACCTCTCTTGTGGAAAACATGGCTGTAGGAGATATGCAAAAATCTTATGAATGTGGGATATATTCTACGATGGAGCATCCAATCGACATGTATCCAACTTTACAAGAAGAATATATGGAACAAGCCAATGCCATGGGTGGATTTCCAGGACAAACGAGGCAATGGTATGATCCTTTCTCTAGCACTTACAATGCTGGATGGGAAGATCAACATAATTTCAGTTACTGGAATCATCAACCAATCACTCCAAATGTGATACCAAATCGGCCACAAAGTTTCAATCAACCTAGAGTGCAGCAACCATTTCAAATGCAACCACCACCAATGCCACATCCAGCACCGCAACCAGCTTCGCAAAACTCAGGTATGTCTCTCGAAGATATTGTTAATGCACTTGCCACTAACACAATGCAATTCCAGCAGGAAACTGGGGCAAGTATCCAAAACCTGGCAAATCAAATGGGACAATTGGCTACTAGCATGAGCAAATTCGAGGGCCAAGGCTCAGAAAAATTATCTTCTCAAACGTTGATCAATCCAAGAGAGAATGCTTGTGCGATAACTTTGCGAAGTGGAGAGCAAATTCGAAATGGAGAGCAAATGGAAACTGGGGCAAGTATCCAAAACCTGACAAAGAAATCACAAACTGATGAAGGAGATGACACCACTTCCACCATGAACAACACATCATCTTCTAAGGTCGATCTTGAAACTCAAATTCCTTCTTATGTTACTCCTCCACCATTTCCTAGCAGATTTGCAAAATCAAAGAAGGAGGAACAAGAACAAGAAATCCTGGAAACTTCTCACAAAATCAAGGTAAATATACAACTTCTGGATGCTATCGAGCAAGTACCTCATTATACAAAATGTCTCAAGGAGTTATGCACCAGTAAAAGAAAGTTAAAAAGAAATGAGAAAGAAAGTGTGGGGGAAAATGTTTCAACTGTATTGCAAAGGAAAATTCCTCCAAAGTGCAAAGATCCAGGTACGTTCACCATTACATGTACCAATGGTAAAAATAAGTTTGAAAGAGCTATGTTATATTTAGAAGCATTTATTAATATCATGCCATATTCTATTTATGCTTCTTTAAATCTTGGACCTTTTGCGAAAACTGGTATTACCATTCAGTTTGCTGATCATTTTAATGCATATCGCAAAAGAGTTGTGGAAGATATGCTTGTGCAGGTGAATCAATTGGTTTTCCCAGCAAACTTCTATGTCCTTGAAATAGAGGATGAGAAATCTCCTAATCCAACTCCGATTCTTTTAGGGAGACCATTCTCGAAAACTGTTAGAACCAAGATTGATGTTCATGATGGCACTCTTATCATAGAGTTTAATGGCAAGGTGATATGTTTCAATATTTTTGAGGCAATGAGGTACTCTAGTGACTTACATTCTGTTTTTGCAGTTGACGTTGTTGATTCTTTGCCACAACAATATTTTGAGTTAACTCGCAAGAATGGATTGGATGTAGCTATGGTGAGCATATAGGGACAGAAAATTCCAATGAGTCAGGAATTTTGATACAAGTGTCCAAGGAAATAGAGGAAGCTGTGGCAAGCTTAGATGAGACCATAACAATAACCACAAATAGGTATGATGTTTCGTACATTCAATTTCCTTTATCTAATGAGAAAATTCTTCCTTTTGTGATGACAGCCCCTACCTTGGAGCTTAAGCTTCTTCCAAATCATTTGAGGCATGGATTCTTGAGTGAGAATGATCCTTTGCCAATTATAATAGAAATGGGCCTTGCACGAATACAAGAAGAGAAACTCGTCCGAATACTTACAGACCACAAAACAGCTATTGGGTGGACGATTGCTAACATCCAAGGCCCAGCCATATGCATGCACCAATTCTTGTTGGAAAAAGGATCCAAGCCCCCTAGAGAAGCACAGCAGAGATTGGACCCTCCCATGATGGAACCAACGTCGGGCTGAGGACGTTAAACCAAGCGCTTATTGGGAGGCAACCCAATGTTTTTGAAAAATAAATAAAAAAAAGAAAAAGACAAAAAAAAATAGGTAATAATGATCAATTTTTATGTCTCGAGGAGATTCCTTTCGTAGACCATCAATTGACCAGGTTTTATCTCTCTTTGCCATCTGTCCCTCATTTTGTTTTTTAATATTTATTTTTTTACTTGTTTTTTACTTTTGTTTGTTATTGTGTTGTTATCTCTTTTATGTTCTTTAGTTTTCGTTTCTTCTCTTTTCTTTTTCTCTTATTTTGTTCAATTTGGATACTCTGTGCTTTGAGCTCATTTTGTGCAGCCTTGGGGAAACATCTAAACGCAAAGCTGAAAGCCATCCGAAGGGTTTGAAACGTGCATATCTTGGAGAAAAACAAATTCGATCGCATTATCGGTAATATCTCTTCTTTTCTCCTCTTCAATGGATGCCGATATCTTTCTGTCGAACCTTCGTAAATATTTCCCTTCACTTCCTCAAAATGCTGTGTTTAAAATTTATAAAGTAGGATGACTAGACTTTGGGCGTTGATGCTCCTAAATGTGCCTGCTGATATCCGATGGCTTATCGAAGCCAAGGTGAGACTGTCCGATGAGCCGGACATTAATCTCGCAAAATACATGCCTGGTCTAGGAAAGAGCTACTACGCCAAGAGGCGAAGAGCGAAAAGGTTACAAGTATGTTATAAATGTGCTAGATGAATTGTAACCAGACTTGTCGTTCATTAGGTTTTGCGTCCAGGAATAGAGAAGATAAACTTTCATTTATTAAGAATGGTTTGAGTAATGAGTCGCTGGATAATGTTTTGTTAACTTTCGAGTCACATTCTTGTGGATTTGTTCAGCGTGAATTGCTTAATCTATGGACACAATTTCGTGATGAATTGCAGTGTTATAGTCTAGGGAATCTGACTAAAACGACCCTGTTTGCCAGTTTATAAGAAAACTGGATGGGAAGCAAATCCCCGACTCATAGAAGGCGTTTCAGCCGTTACTGGACGTAAAACCAGAGGAAGATGTGAGCCACAATCACAACTACTTGTATAATTGAATGTGTGTTGTTGTTGTAGAATTTTTTTTCTTGTTTCGTTCGATCTGATTATCAATGTTGTTTTTGTGTTGTTGTTGTTTGTTGATTTTGTTTGTTTTAATTTCAAGTTTTCTTTTTGACAAACCATATGAAGACCCTATGGCATAAGTACACGTGGGAGACAAGTATGGAGGTTTTGTCAACCTCCACCGAAAGTGTATCTCTATTTTCCATGCTTCACGTGGGAGATAAGTGTGTAGGTTTTGTCAAAACCCGCCGAAAGCATATCTCATTTTTTCAAATCTTGGGGCAATAAATCTGCATCGAGCAACCCCCACCGAAAGTATGTCCCCATGTGTCAAAATTTGAGAGTTTTATGGGTGTATATATACATTCTGCCTATTTTCATATGTCATTCCATAACCTATCTTGCAATTGAAAAGCATAATATCTAACGTGTCTTACACAAGATTAGAGCACTTGTAGAAATGGAGAAAACACCAATTCGGCGATTCCGCAATATATGCGTATTTTGCGGATCGCAATTTGGTAAAGATGGAGAGTTTACCACAGCAGCTCTTGATCTTGGTAGGACATTAGCTGCGAGGGGTATTAATTTGATTTATGGAGGGGTAGTCTTGGGTTAATGGGGTGTGTGTCAACAGCTGCATCCCTAGGAGGGAGCAAAGTTCTCGGCATTAACCCTAAACCATTAGCTGTACGAGATATCGTAGGCAGCACAATCGGGGAAGAGTTACAGGTCTCTAGCATGCATGAGCGTATTGCACATATGGTTGTTAGTCCGATGCATTTATAGCTTTGCCGGGTGGTTATGGTACATTAGAGGAGATATTTCAAATCACCTCTTGGGAACATCTAAACATCCATCGGAAACCCATTGGTTTGTTAAATGTTAATAATTTTTTTGATGGTTTGTTGTCCTTTCTTGATCAAGCCGTAGAAAACAATTTCATCTCACTGTCAGCAAGGCAAATGCTGGTTACAGCTTCAACTGCCGGAGAGTTAATTGACAAACTACAAGAATTCGTCTATTCACCTGATCCAACAATGGCTCGGATAAATTGGTTTGGAGAAGGCAACAAAAGGCGTCAACTGGATTTAACCCTCCATCTGTAATCTCTATTTGCTGGTTTGCTTCGTTTTTGTTTGCTTTTCTTTTTAGTGTGTTTATTTGAGATTTTTCATGTCGTTCTTTTGAGCTTTTTCAGGTTATTTCTTTCGTCCCAGGTAATATTTTCTCATCTCGGTTTTTAGAGTAGTGGCTTAAAAAGTTCAAGTTCTCTTGAAACGCATTCTGGATTTCTTTAATCCATAATGGCTGAATAAGATGCTACCTCTAAACTTTGTATACCCATCTAACTAACTTCGTTTTTGTTTAACTTGACTTGTTGAACTTTGTTATTTTATGAGTGAGTTTAGTTTTTGCGTAATTTAGAGTTGTTATGTGTTTTTACTTCATCAGTTTGATTAAAAAAACACAATGTGGAAAAACCTGAGAATGGCAGAATATGGGGTTTCTTTACCCTTTTGAAACCATTCTCCTTCGAAATAAATCTGTAGTTTGTTTATTTCATGTGTTTTGAAGTGTTTTCTTCATATAAATGTATATAAGATGGAAACCTTAAGTCTGCGGGCTACTGGTCCTAAGGATTGTTGAAATATACAATCTTGACTCAGATGTAAAAACGCCACGGTACGCTCTTTTCTTGCATTTTTGGTGTCGTTGATAGATATATGAATTTAAGATAACTCTTGGAAAATATAAATGATGCATAGATCTTGTGCTTGAAATGTTAATTAGTTTTTGCTTTACCTTTGATTCCTTGCACAAAATTGAGCACCGAGCCATTATCACTGAGTTTTTGTTTACTTAGAGAAAGTTTATGTAATTTAAGTGTTTCTCCAGATTTCAATGAATTCTAGAACTTGTTTGTTGGTCACTCGAGGCGAAATCCTAGACTGTGCAACATTAGGGAAATGATTTAGGCCATCTTTGGATCGTTTGAGCCTTGAGAGCCAAACTTGACTAAAATTGATCCCTAGTTACCCCTTGGCCTCGTAAAAAAACCTTTTTCTTTGTTAACTCCTAAAAGATAGTCCTAATCTCAATTGAATTTTGTTCCAACCGTTGTATCCTTACCTATTGGCATGTAAATCATCGCATTACATTTTTGAGCTATGGTTCGGTTTTGGAAGTTAGAGGAGGTTGGATTGTGCCATGAGCAATGCAAGTGAGTTTTATTATGTTTGTAATAAAAAAAAAGAGAAAAAAAAAATCTGTACTTATCTTCCACGTACTTAAACATTGAGGACAATGTATTGTTTAAGTGTGGGGAAGTGCAATTGCAGTTAAAAAAAAAAAGAAAAGAAAAAGAAATTGATCCCTAGTTACCCCTTTGAGCCTCTGTAAACCTTTTTCTTTGTTAACTCACTAAAAGATTTCCTAACCTTAATTGAATTTGTTCCAAACGTTTATCCCTTACCTATGAGCATGTAAATCATTCGCAATTACATTTTGAGCTATGTTCTGGTTTTGGGAAGTTAGAGGAGGTTGGATTATGCCATAAGCAATGCAAGTGAGTTTTATTATGTTTGAAAAAAAAAAGAGAAAAAAAATCTGTACTTATCTTCCACGTACTTAAACATTGAGGACAATGTATTATTTAAGTGTGGGGGAGTGCAATTGCAGTTAAAAAAAAAAAGAAAAGAAAAAGAAAAGAAAAAGAGTTCTATACCCTTGGGTGTTCTTAAAAAGAATGAAACAACAAAGTGTGGGGGTGTAGTTTCTTTTGTTTTCTACAAAAAAAAAAGAAGAAGAAGAGAAGAGAAAAAAAAAAGAAGATTGAGTGTTCTAAATAAGTTTGGGGGAGTAACCTGGTGAATTAAAATAAAGTTGTGTTTTAGGGGTGAGCTCTACATAATCTTGAATGATTTATGTGTTTGTGGGTGATTTGAGCCAAATTATTATCCTTTATCATACCTTCACCCAAGCCAAACGTTACAAGCTTAATAAAGTCCTACTTGATCCTTGGTGTTGTGCATGTCTACATTAGTGGAGAGTGACTTGAAAAGCAGGCCTATGGAGTTCATTTATACACACATCTTCAATATTAAATATGATTCATTTTTATGCATAAACTCATCCGGGTTACAAGTGATTAGGTGAGAATGGCTCTACACACACACACTTGAAGAATTGAAGTGAAGCGAAACTAATCTTTGAGATAAAATTCTTGATCAAGTGCATTATTTTGAAGTTTTCCTTGGGTTATAATTAAGTACAATCTTTGAGGCCTATTTGCAAGTTGAATCATTTGTGTGTGTTTTAATTTTTCTTTGATTCTGTTTCGGTTTAGTTTTGTTTCGTATCATTTTAGTTGCTCGAGGACTAGCAAAGTCTAAGTGTGGGGGAATTTGATAGGTGTCTATTTATGTATTACTTTTATATCAATTCGTCCATGTTTCTTTGCTATATTCCTTGGTATTTTTATGTTTTTGTGTGGTTTTGATGTTTGTAGGAGTTTTGGAGCAACTTGCACAAAAATGGAGTAAAACCCTTCATTTTCACCTCTGCTAGTCAGTGATCTTCTCGGATTTAATTGTATTGATATACAATGAACCCGATGACATATTATATACCGTTGGAAAGCTCTCGAAGTCTATTTTCTGGAGAAATTTACGGTTTATAAATCCATTCAGTGTACCAAAAGTTGTAATCAAAACAGTGTGAGATGTATAGAAATATAATTCCACAAGTCACTGTAGCATGTATAATACGGGGCACTGTAGCAATTCACTGTAGCAGAGTATTTAAACACATTTTAGGGTTTTATTTTGATAACTTGAAGAGGGGAGAACGTGGAGGAGGCTGCATCTCTGGAATTCTTTCATCTCTTGGAGTTCTTGAAGGAGAAAGGAAGCTTGGAAAGAGGAAGAACTACAATCCAAAGAGAATTACATCAAATTTGCTAAGTTTTTCCCTCCCCTTTCATTTTCTGGAATGTCTCCATGTTGTATTGTATTTACCACGTTCTTAAACATGTGTAACTGAATCTGAATTGGTTGAGGGTGATTTCAAAGCCCCTGACATGGTTTTTGTAAGTTGATTGTGTAAGGAATTGTTATCCAATTCTCTAATTGAAGTTGCTTGTATTCTCCCATATTTAATGCTTATGATTGCTTGCTGTTGTATTTGAGTGGCCAACTGAATATAATCTGGTTGTGATTTATTGCTAGACTAGAAATCTTGATCCGTAATTGTCTTGAATTTCTAATCATTATTAGCAAAATTGTGATCAGAGATTACAATTGGAGAATATAACCTAAGTTAAATAATCCGAGCTTGTGTGTTTATTGCTTAGATCAACCTATCTTTCATATCATAAAGCATCCATTGAATTAAACTCAGAGAGCTTGTTCTAGGTTGTTTAATGGATAGAGATTAAATAAAGAGCTTGTTTTATTTAACAACAAAGTAAGGAAAGATTGGGGTAAGAGAGCTTGTTATTATCTACGGTTGATAACTTCAATGCTGTAATTAGATGACAATTCTACAATTAATTCGCAAATCCATATCTTGTGGTAGAGAAGGATCCCTTAACCAGCTTTCTCCCATTGATTTTTTCATTCAAATTTACTTTCTGTTTTGTTATTCTTTACTTGCATTCTTATTTCATTTAGTAAATCATTCAAAAAAAATCCCCCCTGTTTAGTTTATTGTTGCTGGAAATAACAAATTCAATTAGAATCAATCCTCGTGGAAACGATATCTTAATTATCACTTTATTACTTGTGCGACTAGTATACTTGCTAGTTTCGAACGCATCACAAACACATACTTGAGGAATTGAAGTGGAGCGAACTAATCTTTGAGATGAAATTCTTGATCAAGTACATAATTTTGAAGTTTTCCTTCTGATGCGTTTGAAACTAGCAAGTATACTAGTCGCACAAGTAATAAAGTGATAAGTAAGATATCGTTCCCACGAGGATTGATTCTAATTGAATTTGTTATTTCCAG
>SNVD02006716.1:0-26052 GCA_013180625.2 Boswellia sacra | reverse complement strand
TTTCAAATTCTTGTTGCATGCAATTGGAAAATTCCTCACACATAGAGACATTAGTAGCACCAAATATAATATCATCAACATAGATTTGAACAATTAATAAATCATCATTTGTTGTTTTAACAAAAAGAGTAGTATCAACTTTTTTCATTTCGAAACCATTATCAATGAGAAATTTGCTCAATCTATCATACCAGACTCTTGGTGCTTGTTTCAAGCCATAAGTGCCTTTTTGAGTTTGAAAACATGGTTTGAAAAATCATGATTTTGAAAACCAAGAGGTTGCTCTACATATACTTCCTCCATAAAGTAACCATTTAAAAATGCACTTTTGACATCCATCTTGGTAAAATGATAAAAATTTTATAACACGCAACTGTCACACAAAACATTCTAATGGAGTCTAATCCAGCAAACCGTGCAAAAGTTTACTCAAAATAATACCTTCTTCACTTGAGTGTATCCTGAGCAACAAGTCTAGCTTTGTTTCTAATAATGGTGCCAATTTCATCTACTTTATTTCTAAAAATCCATTTAGTGCCTATAATAGAATGATTTTTGGGTCTAGGGACTAATTCCCAAACTTGATTTCTTTCAAATTGGTTCAATTCTTCTTGCATAGCCAAAATCCAACTTTCGTCATTTTCGGCTTCTTTAAAAGTTTTTTGTTCAAATTGAGAGACAAATGCAAAATGATTACAAAAGTTTCTAAAAGAAGATCTAGTTCTCATACCTTGTGATGGTTCACCAATAATAAGATCTTTAGGGTGAGCTTTTGCATACCTCAATTCCTTTGGTAATTTTTGGGAAGAATCATTTACTTTCTCAAGCTTTTCTTGTTGAAGTTGTAAATCATCTTGACTCTTTTCATCAAGCCTTGATTCCTTGATTTGCCTTTCTACTTCAACAATATCATCATCTAAATTCTTTGAAGAAATCACATTAGTTTCATCAAATTCAACATGTATAGATTCTTCAATAGTAAGAGTCTTTTTATTAAAAACTCTATATGCTTTACTATGGTTGGAGTAGCCCACAAAAATTCCAACATCGGCTTTTGCATCAAATTTTCCAAGGTTATCCTTAGTGTTTAAAATAAAACATTTACATCCAAAAACTTTAAAAAATCAAATGTTGGGTTTTCTTCCTTTCCAAAGTTCATAAGGAGTTTTCTTTATTAAAGCTCTAATATGGACTCTATTGATTATAAAGCATGCAGTATTAACGGCTTCGGCCTAAAAATATTTAGGCAAATTATTTTTAAGTAACATGGTCCTAGCCATTTCTTGGATAGTCCTATTTTTCCTCTCAACAATACCATTTTGTTGTGGAGTTCTAGGTGCGGAAAAATTATGTTCAAAACCATTTTCACCACAAAGATTTTCAAACGCGACATTGTCTACTTCACCACCATGATCACTTCTAATGGATACAATAGAATGCCCTTTTTGATTTTGGACTCTTTTTGCAAATTTTGAAAAAGCTTGTATGGCCTCATTTTTAGTTTTCAAGAATAATACCCAAGTGAATCTTGAATAATCATCCACAATAACAAAAACATAATTCTTTCCACCAAGGCTTTGAGTTCTTGATGGTCCAAATAAATCCAAATGAAGTAATTGTAGAGGTTTATTTGTTGAAATAAATGTCTTTTGTTTAAAAGAAGTTCTCACTTGTTTTCCAAATTGACAAGCATCACAAATCTTATCCTTTTCAAATTTTATTTTTGGAAGACCATAAACTAAATCATTTTTAGAAAATTTTGAAATTGTGTCCATGCTAGCATGACCTAACCTTCTATGCCATAACCAAGCATCATGATAAACAATGAAACAATTTTCTACAAGATCATTAACATCAATATCAATTGTATAAATATTACCACATCTATTACCAACAAATAAAGTCTTATTGTTACTAACATCCTTAATCACACATCTATTATGCTCAAAAGTAACAAAATATCCCTTATCACACAATTAACTAATGCTAATCAAATCATATTTCAAACCATTAACAAGCAAAATATTTTCAATAATAGATGAAAGAAGGGTTACAATATCACCATGTCCGATTACCCTTCCTTTGCGCATTATCACCGAAGTCCCATATCCTCCGTCTTCATGATTAATCTTGAAAATTTGGAGGCAATCTAAGGGTCATATGCCTTGAGCATTCACTATCTAAGTACCACTTGTGTTTGCCATTTTGTCTCTACAATCAACATTCAAGGAGTAACTTTTTGGTACCCAAAAGTTCTTGGGTCCTGGGGGTTAGTTTTGATACTTTTTGGAACCCATATTTGTTTCAAATTAGGATTTCTCTTAATATAGCAAGAATGCACTTTGTGTCCTTTTCTTCCAAAATAAGTACATGAATGATTAGGATTATTCCTAGAAGATGCATGAGCAAAATAATTTTTAAAATACTTTTGATTTTTATGAGTTTTATATCCTAACCCTCTTTTATCAAAAACACACCTTTGGTTTTGTAACATAGAATTCAAATTTTTTGTGCTTTTTGTAAAACTATCAACAATATTTCTTAAATCATTATTTTCCTTTTTCAAATAACATTTTCTTTCTCTAATTTATCAAAATCCTTTTGTTTTAAAATCTCATTTTCAGTTTTTAATAAATGTATTTGATTTTCCAAACTTTCAATATCTTTTTGTTTTAAAATTTCATTTTCATTTTCTAAAGATTCATTTGTTTCCACCAACTCTTCTAATTGAGATAACATGATTTTTTACTTCTTTTTGAAAGCATTGATTTTTGAATTTTGTTTATCAACTTGCACATGTAAATTTTGGAATGCTTCAAGTAATTCATCGTATGAAAGCTTAGTATCATAATTTAGAACACTTACCTCATCTTCTCTTAAAGCCATGAAGCACATGTTTGCCACTTCACAATCTTCTTCTTCGGTGGAGCTAGCTTCACTATCATCCCAATTTGTGGCTTTCATTGCTTTGGATTTCTTGTTTTGACTCTTGAAGGAAGGACAATCCATCTTTACATGTCCCGGTTTCTTGCACTCATAGCAAATGACTTGATCATTTTTCTTATCTTGCTTTGAGCTTTGCCCTTTGTACTCCATTCTAGAATTCTTCTTGAATCCTTGGTTTCTTCTAATCATCCTTTTTAGCTTTCTTGTAATAAATGCAAGATCTTCATCATATCCTTCATCATCGGACTCATCATCTTCTTTTGTTGAAGATTTGAATGCAATGTTTTTCTTTTTCTTGAAATCTTCTTCATTCTCCTTCAAGGTGATTTCATGAGTCATGAGAGAACCCATAAGTTCTTCTAATGGTAGTTTGGTGAGATACTTTGCTTCTTGAATTGCCGTCACCTTTGGCTCCCAAGATTTTGATAGACACCTAAGAATCTTTCTCACCATTTCAACATTAGAATAAGATTTACCAAGAGATTTCAAACTATGAATAATATCAGTAAATCTAGTAAACATTTCAGAAATTGATTCATCCGATTTCATCTTAAAAAGCTCATAACTATGAAATAGCATACTAATTTTGGATTCTTTAACTTGACTAGTTCCTTCATGAGTTACTTCAAGTGTGTGCCATATTTCTTGTGTCGTAGAACAAGTAGAAATTCTATTAAACTCATTTCTATCTAGAGCACAATACAACACATTCATAGCTTTAGCATTCAAACTCAATTTATTTTTATCATCTTTACTAAACTCTTTAGGTTCTTTAAGCATGCATTCCCCATTTTCAATTTTGGTAGGAACAAAAGGTCCTTCCAAAACAATCGACCACAAATCATAATCAAAAGATTTCAAGAAAATACTCATTCTAGTTTTCCAATAAGAGTAATCACTTCCATTAAAAAATTGAGGTCTAGAGATAGAAATTCCCTCAACATATGAAGTTGAATTAAAAGTTGCCATAGCTCAAAATCGGTTAAGATTTAAAAAAAAATGAGCAACCTTGCTCTGATACCACTTGTTGACCCAGGTATGGCAACCCAAGAGGGGGGGTGAATTGGGTTTTTATTTATAAAAACAGATTTAGAAAACTTTTCTTAAAAGATCAAAATTATTTAACTCTTTCTTTGAGAATAAAGGTTAAGAAGATGAAAATAGAATACAATCAAGAGAATGGCAATAAAGAACAATCACAAGTGCAAGTAAATGTAAAGAGGATAGGGATAGAGAGAGTGCAAACTCAATTTACGTGGTTCGGCAAACCTTGCCTACGTCCACGGGCTCCTAGCTCCACGAGCTAGGCTTTCCACTAAGTTGTAGAAATCTTTACAACTTGCTTGATTAACAACCTCACCAAGACTTTTTCTTCCAACCCTTGATAACACCACACCAAGAGTTCTTCTTGATGAACAACCTCACCAAGGCAACTTCCTTCAACCCTTGGTAACACCACACCAAGAGTTCTTCTGATGAACAACCTCACCAAGGAAACTTCTTTCAATCCTTGATAACACCACACCAAGAGTTCTTCTTGATGAACAACCTCACCAAGGAAAGAGTTCTCTCAAGGATATCTTTTATCCTTTACAAGAAGATCTCACTCTCACACAATATAAGAACAAAGAAAAGTTTTTACAACAAAAGTACAACTCCCTTCAAAGAGTAGATAAAGAATATAAAAGCTCTATAAACTTGATATTTCTCTTGGCTTTTTTTGCTTGATAAAATGCTTCTCTTGCACTTGTTGAATGCATGGGAGAATGGCTCCTTTTATAGGTAAATGAGATGAACTTAATCAAGTGAAGACACCATCTCCAAATTTTCTGCCCACCATAAAAATCGTAATTTTGTCTGCCATTTTTGTCAATGTTCCGTTTGAAATTTGAAAATATTCAAAACATAAAAGATCTGCACATTTGATAAGCTTTCCAACGCATCAAGAATCAAGTCATTTGGATATATGTAGCTCAAGATATGGCCAAAACACCATTCGGTGCTCATGTGACTTGATTTTTCCTCCATGTGTCAGTCCACCGACTTGAATGATAATTCTGTCAGCCTGCCGTTTGAAATTTGAATTTCTTCAAAACATAAAGATTTTATATTTTAATAAGCTTTCCAAAACATTAAGATTCAAAAGAATTTGGATATCTCTATCTTAAGATATGGCCAAAACACCATTCGGTGCTCATGTGAGTTGATTTTTCTTCTCTGTGTCAGTCCACCGAATTGCATGTCAATTATGTCAGTCTTCCATTTGAAATTTGAATTTCTTCAAAAAATATGAAATGTGCCCCATTAAGTCATCTTTCGAATGCCACAAGAATCAAGTCATTTTGATTTTTCTAGCTCAAGATATGTCCAAAAGAGTATTCGGTGCTCATGTCAACTGCTTCCATTTGTTTTTCAACTTGCATGATGATTTGGACGATCTTACACTTAAAATTTGAATTTCTTTAAAACATATGAAATGTTATAAATTGGGTAAGCTTTCCAAAGGCTCAAGAATCACGTAATTTGGGCATTTGTAGAGAAATATATGACTAATTGATTAAACATTGCTCATGTGTTACATTCCTTGAATCAAACCCTGTACTTAAACTTTGGTGCCTTTAACATTTAGTCTTCTCCTTAGCTTCAAACACTTTCATTTTAATCAAGCCCCTCTTGATTTTATAATTATTTCAATAATCTTATTCTTGACATAAATAAATATATAGTAAATCTCAATGAATCAATGTTGTGTATGGTTATCATCAAAATTATCATATAGCCTAGGGCTAGCATCAAGTGCAAAATACCACTACGTGAAAAACATGACTTTTTGCGACGAAATTTACGTCGCAACAAGTTAAAATTTCGTTCGCAAAAGTTTTGCGACCCCCAAATATAAATTCGGCCCCGCGCTTTCAGTCGCAATAGGTGTAGCGCAATAGTTTTTTTGCGACGATTCTGGAATTCCTCGCAAAAAGTCTTTTTGCGACAAAATTTTTCTCGCAAAAAAGTGGTATTTTGCGACAAATATTTCGTCACAAAAAAGATCACATAACGTCAACTTTTTGCGACAAAAAAAAAATTGTCGCAAAAGAGTATATTTTGCGATGAATTCCAATATTGTCGCAAATTGTTAGAAAACAACTCATTTTTTAATAAATTATTTTAGTTAAAAAAGTTTATTGCGACCAATTTTTTCTCGCTAAATACTACCTTTAGCGACAAAAAATTCGTCGCAATAAATTTTTAACATGAAAATTGATTTTTTTTTAAGAATTTACAGATTTTATTTTTTAATTAGTTATAAATTTTAGAATAAATGACATGTCTCATTACACAACTTAATTCTTTATATTAATAATTTTATTAATTAACAACAAATTACCAAAAATTTATCACAATATATTTTTACAATATATCAACCTTTGTACATAGCAAAATAAAAAAAAAATACAAAAAAGAGAAAGAAAAATACAAAACTTCATCCTCCAAAAATTCTTTTGTTGCTTGACTTTGTATGAATCCTCAAATCTTCAAGTACAACCCATCTTCAAAAATACCTATTAAAAACAAAAAAAATAAAAATAAAATGTTAAGTAATAATTAAAGCATAAAAATGAGTTTATGAAAAAAACAATGTTGAAGAAGCAAAGAATTTGAGAATGTTGAGAATGTTGAGTTGTATTCCATCTTCAAAAATACCTATCAAACAAAAGACAATAATATCAATCAAATATTAAAATAAATAAAAATATATTAAACTATTAAAGAAAATATATTATAACACAAAAGTAAAAGAAAGAGTAAAAGTATTTACCAAATGTTGGGAAAAGAAAAGGAGTAGAGAATTGGAAGTGATAGAAGAAAATGAAACAATCCAAAATTAACCCATGTATATATAATAAAAGTTGGATATTTTGCGACAAAATTTTAACCTTTAGCGACGAAAATTTTGTTGCAAAATAGTTTTTAAAATTATGAAAAAAATCAAAGCGGGAAAAAGTTCGCCAAAAATTTTTTTTTGCGACAAAAATTTGATATTTTGCGACAAAATTTTCGTCGAGAAAGAGTTTCAAAATTTTGAAATTTCAAGAGCGGGAAAAAGTCCGCCCAAATTTCATTTTGCGACAAAAATTTTGATCTTTAGCGACAAATTTTTCGTCGCTAAAGAACTTGAAATTTTCAAAATTCTCGAGCGGGAATAAGTCCGCCTAAATTTTATTTCTTGCGACGAATATAAATTCGTATTTCGTCGCAAAAAACCTCATTTTGCGATGAAATTAATTCATCGCAAAACATCATATATTGCGACAAAATATTAATCTTTTTGCGACGAAAATTTCCTCACTAAAAATCTTAAAAAAAATGTTAAAGACTCTTTTATTTGTCATAAAAAGTATACAAATGTGAAAATTATAATAAAAAACTAAGAAGATTTTGAAATTAATCATACTTGGACTTTGATAATTATAAATTTATTTAGTAATTAAATAAATTTATCCAATATAATTAAATTTATTTAATATTAGGTTAAACCATACTTAGACTTGGATAATTATAAGTTTATTTATTAATTAAATTTTCATCCATAATTAAATTTATATAATATTGGATTGGTATTAAATAATTTGATGATAAATTAATAAATAATATAACAACCATATACAATAGAAATATAAAACATTATATGGTATTTAATTATTTTTTATTGAGTATTAAAATGTTAATAAAATATGTACAACAACTCAAGAATTATTTAACAAGTGTAAACAATAGTTAGACATTTATACATATGTCATAGTTGTTATATGAGCAATTACAAAAAAAAAGTTTCTTTAGTGATCAATAAATAATTAATTATTGATATTATAATCATATATGTAACAAAAAGATTCTATTCATTTTAGCTATAATTTATTTTAATTATCTATTTCTTTTAAAAACACTAAAAATATGTTTTACAAATTTAAAAAATTAATTTTTGATGGAGATAATTTAATTATTAACATATAAACGTATGTCATAATTGTCATATGTATTAAAGTGTTAACAAAATACACACAAGTCAACTATCATTAATAAATGTATAATGCTTAAACATCTATACATATGACATAATTGTCATGTGCGAGTTATTGAAAAATAAGTTTTTAATACTTTAATAAATAAATAATCAAATATTCATATTATAATTATTATGTAACAAATGCATTTACTTTCAGTGAATATTTTTTATTATTTATTCATTTTACAAATGCTAACAATTAATATTTAAAATATCTTGACAAATGCAAACCATAAGTTTGTAATAGTTGTAATTTAATAATTGAATATCTATATATGTCATATTTGTTATTATAAGAAATTGAAAATAAGCTTTTCTAATTTGATTAGTAAATGATTACTTATTCATATTATAATTATATAAAAATGTAACAAAATTGCATTTATTTTCAAGTATAGAATGCCTTTAAATTAATTATCTATTTTTTTATAAAAATAACAATTATTAAAAATATTTTTTACAATTATAAAAAATATTTTTTTTCATATAAGTAATTTAATTATTAGACATATATACATATACATATGTTACAAGTATCATATGCATTACGAATTAAAAATTAGGTTTTGCCATTTACCAGTAAATGATTAATTATTCATATAGTAATCAATATGTAACAAATGTATTTATTTTTTGTTATAGAGTTCATTTTAATTATTTATCTCCCTTAAAATAAACTCTAACAATTGTTTAAAATATCTCAACAATTTACTCAAAGCTATACGATAAAAATTAAAAGTCTAAGAGAAATATATTGTCTAAATTAATACACTTTATAACAAAAAAATAAAAAACATAATTATAGGCAACATTACATGATTATTATTTATTTATTTATGTTTATTTGACATATAATTAAACGTTGAAAAATAAATTAGATTTTTAGAAGTTGGATTTTTTTTCCAATCTCATTTTCATCAATTAAAAATTAGTCATGGTAATAAGTTTATCATAATTGTAATTTAGCAGTTAGACATATATAAATCACACATAAATTAGATTATATATAAATAATAATTAGCAATAAATTTTATGCTTGATTATTAGATTATTAACGATTCATATTCATATCACACACACACACACGCACACACACACACACACACACACACACACACACACATATATATATAGAGAGTTTATTTTAATTATTTATCTCTTTTACAAACACTAAATTTAGAATATCTTAATAGTTTTTCACATTTAAAAGCATGAATGGAATCACAAAGGGTCTTTTTTTTTTAATAAAAATTTGTATGAATATCCAAATGACCTACTATATTTAAAAATTGTCAATTTATATAAAATCAAATTAGATTTTTAATACTTTCTTTATTCTTTTTTTTTGTCATTTTTTAAACAAAGACTTATATATTAGACGAACCACGAACAAAGAGAAGAAAGCAAAAGAGGAAAGTTATTAAGTTTTAATTTTAAAAAAATAACTTTTTGCGAGGAATATTTTCTCGCAAAAGGCCATATTTTGCGAGGAATACATATTTTCGTCACAAAATGTCCAGTATTGTCACGTGTTCATAATAAGTTAGACAGGCTTTTCGCGAGAAATTTTTTTTCGCAAAAAGTTAACTTTTTTGCGAGGAATTTATTGTCACAAAAAATCACATTTCGCGACGAATCAAATTTTCGTCGCAAAATATCCAATATTGTCAAGTGCATAATAAATTAGAATGGCTTTTTGCGAGGAATTTTTTGTCGCAAAATGTGATTTTTGCGAGAAAATTTTCGTCGCAAAATATGACTTTTTGCGAGGAAAATTTTCTCGCAAAAAGTCACATTTTGCGTGGAATCTCGTTTTTGTCGCAAAATGTCCAGTATTGCCACGTAAGCATGGTAAAATAAAATGACTTTTCGCGAGGAATTTTTTGTCGCAAAATGTCTATTTTTTGCAACAAAAAATTCCTCGCGAAAGGTCACATTTTGCGAGGAATTACGTTTTTGTCGCAAAATGTCCAGTATTGCCACGTAAGCATGGTAAAATACAATGACTTTTCGCGAGGAATTTTTTGTCGCAAAAAATGTCTATTTTTTGCGACAAAAAATTCCTCGCGAAAGGTCACATTTTGCGAGGAATCACGTTTTTGTCGCAAAATGTCCAGTATTGCCACGTAAGCACGATAAATTAAAATGGCTTTTCGCGAGGAATTTTTTGTCGCAAAAGGAATTTTTTTTCGCAAAAAATAGACCTTTTGCGACAAAAAATTCCTCACGAAAGGTCAAATTTTGCGAGGAATCAGGTTTTTGTCGCAAAATGTCCAGTATTGCCACGTGTGCATGGTAAATTAAAATATCTTTTGGCGAGGAATTTTTTGTCGCAAAAAATAGATTTTTTGCGAGGAAATTTTCCTCGCAAAAGGTCACATTTTGCGAGGAATTATTTTTTCGTCGCAAAATGTCAAGTATTGCCATATATGCATGGTAAATTAGAATGGCCTTTAGTGAGGAATTTTTTGTCGCAAAAGGTCTTTTTTTCGCGAGAAACATAATTTTGTCGCAAAAAATGTTCATGTTGCTATAAAATTTTTGTCACAAAATGCCGTCTGTGTGTGATATACGTTTTACGATGAAAAATTTGTCGCAATAGGTTTATTTCGTCGCAAAAAAAACTTCCCTAATTAGTCACTCGAGTTTTTAGCGAGGAAATGAATATTCGTCGCTAAAGGTTTTATTTTGCGACGAAAAATTCCTCGCAAAATATCTTTTTTTTGAAATGCTACCTTTTGTGACGAAATAATAATTTCGTCGCAAAAGGCCGCTTTTTGCGACGAATTTTATTTCGTCGCAAAAAATTTTGTCGCAAAAAACTGTTTTTCTTGTAGTGTACAATACAAAGTGTCATGTGCAGACCATTATGATTGATTGAATGAAGGGAGGTTTGGACTATTATGAGTGATCTCAGACCATTATGATTGATTAAATGAGAGGAAGTCTAGACCATGTGTTTTCTTATGTAGAATTTAATAGTATGGGTCCGGTATAACCCAGATTGTCAAACTAGCCTCAATTTGTGATAATAATTGATGTAGGTCCCTAAGGTTATGTTTGATATGTGATAAGTATAATAAGTATGTGTATTAATCCATAAAAAGGGAAATGGCCCAGTGGAGGCCTAATAGACAGAGATATGGCACAGGAACGCAAGTTTGGTTGCGTGGCACCACAACATTTAGCAACTTAAATGTTCTAGACAGAAACCTTGCACTGGAGCGCAACATATGAGGCACAGGAGTGGGTTCTTTATGTTTTGCAACTTGCACCAAAACAGAGACTTTGCACAGGTCCGTAAGGTCTGTTGCGTAGGAGCTCAGCCTTTAATGTTTGTATGGCTTGTGTGACAAGAAAGTAGTTGCTTATGTGACAAGTAATGGTTAAAAGTATGTGATATTTGATGAATTTTTGAATTTGCTAAACCAAAATTTGATATCCCCTGTTTTAAAACAGAGTATGGGGAACAAATTTTATATGAGAGACTTATCCTTCATGAAAATTCCTGATTTTTGGTGTTTAAGATCTTGGACATGTTTCTTTTTAAACTAGAAAATTTCATGGTTTTTGAAGCTTTGTACAAATTTTTATGATTTTTCAAATTTGGGTTTGTTATACTGAAAAATTTCAACTTCCAGAATAGAGTAAGCAAAATAAATTGCTTTTAACCTATCTAAACTCATTAAAAAGTTGTGATTTCTAGTGAGAGTATTGTTGGATGTGTCTTTTATCAGATGAATTTTTTTGTAAAGATTTGATTATTGACACATCAAAAAATGGATTATGTCCCAAGTATAAGAGTGTTGAAGTAATAAACCCGACAAGACCGGGGTTGATCCATGAGTTTAGGGAGGGAGAAAATTTTCTCTCAATTAGGGTCGCCGGAGTTACTGTTCACTCCGGTCATTTGGCGAATCAGCCTTTGAGATTTACATATATTGTAGATCAGAATAGCCTGAGGAAACTTTTCTTCTTGACCCTCTTCAGATTCCGACCGGAAGGCGATCAAAACCGTCGAAAACAGTGTTTGGATTCACTATTCATCCGCTGCCAACCGGCGAGTGAAACAACACCTCCATCATCATCGTGTTGGCCTTAGCTCGATCTACAACTTTCCCTTCTTCAGTACCACCAGATTCTTGCCGCAACACCTCCGTTCAAGGCCTTGAAGTTTCGGATATTTCACTATTCACTGCCGGCCGCCGCTCTCACCGGCGAGTGGTATCTCACCTCCATCAAATTCTTGTAGATCAGTCGACGATCTACAAGTTTTCCTTCATCAGCACCACCAGATTCGCGCCGTATCACCTCCGTTCAAGGCCACAAAGTTTCGGATTTACTATTCACCACCACCTCTTGCCGGAAAACGGCGAGTCGCATCTCACCTCCACCACCACCTTGTAGATCGAGCAATGCTGACCAACTTTCCCTTCTTGGGCGTCACCCGTTTCTAACCGCAAGACCCTCAAATCACCATCTCTTCATTCGGGTGACACTATTCAACTCCGGTTTCACTGTTCAACCGACCGGTATCACTGTTTATCAACCCTGACCAGATTGTTCCTCAGGCTATTTCACACAACTTTGCCTTTTGGTCGAGCTGCATATTCCTTGTGGATTATCGTTTATAAAGAGATGTCGACGACTTTGGAAGTCGAGCCGCTTCGGTGACTGGTTTGCCTTCGTTCTCCCATCTCTTTTTTATGATTCTGCATTGTGTTTGATTCATATTCACTAGATGGACCCACCCAAGACAACTGCTGGCTCTTGGGCTGATAAAATCAAAATCACTGATTCGAGTACCTGATGCAAATTGAATCCGGTTACTCCTAAGAAACCGGGTACAATCCTTGAGATTCCAGATGAGATTGTCGACGAGAATTTAGCCGAATGGCGTAGATGTCTAGTTGGCTTCTTTCCGGGATATGTGATGCCCTTCCATGCTGCACGCTCGATGGCGATGCGTGCATGGAAATCTAGTGGTCTTGAGGACGTCCGTTCCACGGATAAGGGATTTCTCATCTTTCGTTTTAGAACTGAGGATGAGATACATGCAATCATTGCTCGCGGTCCTTGGATGTTTAGAGGTAAATTCATTTACCTGAAGCAATGGCATCCGCATCTGGATTTCAATCTTATAGAATTTCGGGCACTGCCAGTTTGGATCCGTTTGTATGGCCTGCCGTTTCCTTTGTGGACAACCAAAGGCCTTAGCATTATCTCCAGCATGGTTGGAGAACCTCAATCTTGTGATAAGGCGACTTCTGATCTATCTAGATTGGAGTATGCGAGGGTTTGCGTTCTTATTGATGCAAGACGCCCTCGAGTTAAGAACTTTGAGTTCAGGTGCAAACTCTCTCCGGAGCCCATCGAAATTCAAGTTGAATATGAGTGGACTCCAAAACATTGCCCCAAATGTTGCATGTTTGGTCATCGTTGTCCAGAACCGGTAAAGACTTCAAGTCCAGATAAGAATGAGGTTAGCACCTCTGATAGTACCCCTTTGAGAAAAGAAAAGGATGTGACTAAGGTCACTGATTACACCAAAATAGTTACTATTGCAGAAATTTCTGCAGTGCAAGTTGAGCCTCCGAAGGCTACTACACTTCTGAGTGCAGAGTCAGTTTCAGATTTTGATTCTCCATCTCCTTTTGCGACCGACGAGGGTAGGCTTTTGGGCACTATCAAGTGTTCTACAAATCGTGAGGCATCTATTTCCTCAGGGCGGATACCTCCTGAGTCTTCTCCCACTCGTTTTGAGCCTTTGAATGGGCTCAGTGAGGATGATCAATCTGATAGGATTGACCATACTCATTCGGACACCCCAGCTACCCCGGTAAAGAAGGGTAAGAAGAAGAAAAACAAGAAGGGTTAAAGCTCTTGTATTTTTATGTTTTAGACCGTTTGTGATCATTTCTCTTCTATGTTGTTAAGGCCGTTTGTGACTTTTTTACTTTGTTTTAGGCCGTTTGTGGCCTTCATTTTCTATCTTTTTGTTGGATTGTATGTTTGGACTTTACGTCCTTTTGTAATTCTTGGGGTATGCCCCTCGGATTTTTGTACATTATAACTTTTTGGATTTATATTACTAAGTAACTTTTCCAAAAAAAAAAAAACTAAAAGATGAGCAAATATAATATGAATTATTCAAATAAATAACAAGATAATATTAACAAATAAAGATAAAAATGGTAAGCGGTACAACCAGCCATTCAAATGTAAAACAAAAATAAATGGTGGTAAAACCATTCATGAAAATAGGTGCTCAAACCTACCATAATAAATGAAAGAACAATTTCATAGCAATAAATGAGAATAAATGAAATACACAAGTAAGGTAAATTCACACAATAACAACGAAGGCTAAGGTTCCCCGCTCTTGATATATCAAACAAAGATAAACAACCTAATTATAACTCAATTGGAATCCACACATCAAGGAGGCTCTAATCGGAAGATATGTCATTTAAGCCCATTTTAGTTATATGAATTATATAACTTGTTTCGTTACTAATATTTATATCACTTCTTGTAAATGGGTTCAAACATCCAATGTGTCAATCACCAAATGTCTATAACAAATTAAGGTTCCTAATTAGACTTGTGTTGGCAAGAAAGTACCATACGACGTCTAGAAAGGATCCAAGTATTTGATGTGCCAAGGATTGTTTATAATGGATCAAGACTTTCACTTTACGAGTAGTGTCAAGATTGATTAGGGAAATAAATATAAATCATATAAAATAAATAACAAAAGATTATGATTTTTAAGCACATATTAAAAGGTTAGATATTTCTTATTCTTATATCAAAGGTTTCACCCTTTTACTTTAGCAAAAGAGAATTTAACAAGACATTATGCAAGAATTATGGGAAGAATATGATTTATTAATAACATCAAAAGAAACAAAACATTAGAGAAAACACAATATTAAGAGATCCTAGCCAAGAGCCAAGATGCGTTCATGGGTCACAATGCACCTCTATTTATAGATTATTTGGGGGCAAACTTGTCAAATTACAAAGGGATAATTGTAAAATATCTTGTTGACAATTTGGATCATCATGTGCACCGACTTTGACCGCCAATTTCGACACCAAATTATTTAGAATTTTGATCACATATCTTCATGAAAGTTGTAGATATTTCTCTCAGCTTTCTAGAACATCTTGATTCATATGATTTGAATACGTATATCAAGAGATATGGTCAAAATATAGAGGCATGGTTAGGCTGGGCTGAAATTACAGATGGGTTCAATTCAAGCCCATTTTTGGTCCACTAAAAGCCCAAATTTCATGATGCTTGTAAATTCAATCTTGTAGATAATTTAATCAGCTTTCCAACAAATCAAGATTTGCACCATTCTTATCTATAAATAGAAAGTTTCATCCATTTTATCGAACCTGCAACAAAAACTGAAATTAAGATAAAGCTAATTCAAAAGATGCAAAGACTACAAATATGTTTAAGTTGAGGAATTTTATGATACTATTAGTGCAAAATAATGGATTAAGCTCTAATTAATCATACACATTTAAGTGTTCATCAATTATAGATGAGGTCTATATAATTTTTCAAAGACAGACTGCTCAATCAAGGAGGCCATGAGATAGGAATTGTATATAGAAAAATTAAGTGATTTCTAGGGGCATATGCCCCTATTTTGTTCTAATGATTTAAATAGGATGTGTTATATGTATATAAATGTTGTTTACAAATTTTTATAGATTTTGAGATAGGCATTTGCTTCCTAAAAATCATCCAATTGAGTTTGTGCAGGATTAAGTCCAAAAAATAAACTATTTACCTCTATTGTATGATGACCCTTAAACGAAGTTTGTTATGGTTTTAGGTTTAATTAAAGAGTCTACAATGGAACTTGATCAAGTAAGTAAGCTAAACTTATTTTGAGAACACAATAAATTTGTTGTTTGTATTATGTGATATATTATGCAATATGATTTTTGTTGAATGTTGATGTTATGTTAAATAAATTACTATGGTTGTGATGGATGGAAAAACTTGATTGTGACCTTGTGTTTATGAGCTTGAAATGTGAGGGCATGATTTGAATTTTGATGTGTTATGGAAATGGAAAGCATGCCTATGGATCTTAGGGACCTTAAATTTCTGAACGTGTAACTCATGCATCGGGGCCACCTCTTGAAGGTAATGGACACTGCATAGTGTCACACACCATACAAACTACCAGATGCGATGTGATTGAGTGAATGAGGGGAGGTACAAACCGTGTGCTTCCTTATATAGGATTTGGTAGCATAGGCCTGGTATCGCTTGAATTGTTGGACTAGCCTCAAATGTGTGACCATATGTGCTATATGTGCCCCTAAGGTTTCATGTAAATTGTAAATTTTGAGTATCTTCAGACCTTATGATTGATTGAAAGAGGGGAGATCCGAACCATGTATTTCCTTGCAAATGATTCGGTAGCATGGGTTCGATATCACCCGGATTGTCGGACTAGCCTCAAAATTGTGATAATGGTGATATGACTCCCTAAGGTTTGTATTGAAATGAACTAAGTGCATGTGTGTTAATAAGTGATGAAATGGCCTAAGGAAGCCAGGTTAGATAGAGAATTGGCACGGGCACGCAAGTGTGGTTATGATCCTGGGCAACCTTAACCGACTTAGTACCTTCTAGATAGAAGGTTGGCACAGGTGCGCAACTCATATGGTGAAGGTCATCAACCAGAGACTTGGCACAAGCGTGCCGCTTTGTTGCATAGGAGCGCAACTTCTATAATCTGAATACCATTTATTATGACTTCTATATCAAGGAACCATTACTTGCATGACAAGTAATGAACTATGGCTACTTTCTATATTTGTTTCTGTTGATTGACTGTTACTACTGCCCTTAATTAGCTTCTTACTAAGTCATTACTTATTTAGTTTATTGTGTGTCTCAGGTGACCGATAGTTTGTGACGAACGATGGAATATTTTTGTCATAGCAACAATGGAGTTCCCTTGACAACCATAGACCACTGAAAAATTATTTTTGTGTGATGAATTGTTTTGATTCTTTTTTAATATTGTTGTATATAAAGTTATACTATGGTTATAAAATTGGAAACTCTATTTGATTTGAATATAATTAACACTTTTGTTATAAATCTCTAAGCAACAGTTGTGAATACTTTACAAAACCATAGTTGTACTCTGAATCTCTAGAATTTGGGGTGTGACATTAAAGGTATTAAATTATTTATTTTCAGTGAGAAGCAAGTTGACAATATAAATCCACATTTGAAGCATGGAATTTTGGTGAAAGCAGACTTGACATCTAAAGTTGTATGTCCTTTAATTTCTTATGGTTTGAAAGATAACTGAAAATAAGTCATAAACTTCCCTAATTTAGTACAAATTTTGGAATAAAACCCTTATTAGTGTAAAACTGGATTTATCCTAAGGTAGTTGCTCTGGACTTATTAGTAAGAGGAAATATCAGATTGGAAATTGTGATTTTTTTATTTCTTTCAGTGCTTTTCAGATTGTTTATTACAACATAGGAATGAGTTGACGTCTTCTTCATTTTAATCCAAAGGAATAACTGATATGTAAAATATAGGAATAACTAAGACAGAACTACCAGTTGACATAGTTGATCCTTGAATCTTTTTTTGGAGATGGTTTGTTGTCAGGCTAAAACAGATCTAGATTTTCAAAGGTAAGAATCTCAAGTCTCTATGATGAACTGCCACAATCTCACTTTTATTAACTGACTGCATATGGTTATATGTTCCTAGTAGCTTGTTGGCAGAATAAATTGGAAGACTGGTCAAAAGTAGAGCATATCCTTGGAAAATGGATAGGAAGCTAACAGAGCTTCTAAGGAAAATCAAGCATGATCATATGCTTAATGAGGTTGAAGTGCCTGGAACCCGCCCATGAACTTCTATTCATCGCATTCCTAGAAAGCTTGTTCAATAAATTCTTGGCTTGCGTTAAGTTCTATTATGGAGATACTTCGTAACACCCTGTACCTTAAAGGTTTATAATGCAACTCCAAACAATAATTAACAAAAAAATAATATTGCAGCGGCCTATGGCTGTCAAGGAAACTTTGTCATTGTCCTGCCAAAATCCTCCTTAACTTGATCAACATTAATCACTTGAGGCACATAATAAAATTTAGTGAGTAATCACTCAATAAGTAAGCTAAATAAAGGCCTTAGCAATGATTACTCAACAAAAATTCAAGTATATATAAAATTAGTATTCATTACTTGTCCCACAAGTCACTGGTTACTATTCAAAATTCAACATTTGCGCTCCTGCATGGGAGGATTGGCGCAGTGACGTCAGTTTTCAAATTTTAGATTGGCACTCCTACGCCAAAGGAGTTACACACCTGCGCCAACTCTATGTCCAAAATTGATTAGGTCGGTTAAGGTAGCGTTCCTGTGCAGACACAATGGCCCTTCTGTGCCAATTCTTTGTTTTGGCCTATCATTTCAATCTTCTTTTCATAACCTATACATCCACAACACCACAAATTTCATTTTGTATATACCCTTCTCAGGCAATTCTATCACTTACCTATACATATACACACTCATTCCACTTTACATATGCCTTTCTTAGGCCCATCACATCACATATACACATATCTGCCCATCGCACTTCATGTATGCCTTTCTAGGCTCATCACATCGTACATACACATATGTGCTCGTTGCACTTCATATATGCCTTTCAGGCTCATCACATACACACACACACATTCAAATACATATACACACAGAGATGTACATGTCTCATCCAACATATGCCATTTTTAG
Source organism: Boswellia sacra (assembly GCA_013180625.2). NCBI lineage: Eukaryota > Viridiplantae > Streptophyta > Magnoliopsida > Sapindales > Burseraceae > Boswellia > Boswellia sacra. The sequence goes on along the minus strand of SNVD02006716.1, from coordinate 7,228 downwards.
GCCACATCCTATCACACATATGCATACATGTACAAATACACATACACATACATGTCTTATTTCATAAGCGCCTCTTTTAGGCCGTTCATATCACACATACATATGTGTTCATTTTTTGTTTTCACATAACGTTAGGGACACATATATCACATATTATTACATGTGTTCACATATATCACAGAGGTATTTCATTCACATATTTACTTATTTGATTTCAATATAACCTTGGGGACATAAAACACATATTATCACAAAATTGAGACTAGTCCAACAATCCAGATGACACCTGTCCATTGTCCACTCTAGGCATCTCAATCTCACTTTAGCCCGCACGATTTTATTGTCTCAGTCTCACTTTAGCCTGCACGATTTTGTTTCCTCAGGCAACTTAGTCACACTTTAGCCGGCACAATTCTGTTTCCATAGACATCTTAGTCTCACTTTAGCCTTGGAATACATCCACTAGCCTTACAAGCATGTGACACTTTGTATTGTGTGTGGCACTTTGCGGTCTAGAATCTTCAAGAGGTGATGACCCCACACAATTTCAAGAGGAAGCCCCCATGCATTAGTTATATAATAAACATTCAATGTTTTCCCAAGGTTTTGGCATGTAAAAATTCACATTTCATAACATATCACATATTAGTGCATGCCTTCATATACGACATTCACATTCCATCTCATAAGTGAAGCTTTATGTTAAGCTTCTTACATACCATTCATGAATTCAAATTTCAAATTCAATAATACAAGTTCCAAATCATATTTTCCATCCATTGCAAACATAACAATAAAATTTCCATGTCATCAACACTTATCACTCATACTCTTGCATGTGACACTTTGTATTGTGTATGGTACTTTGCGGTCCTTATGACCCCCAAGAGGTAGCCCACACACAAGTTCAAGAGGTGCCCCCATGCCTAAGTGCACACATTATGAGCATTACAATGCCCCAAACTTTGGCATGCCATTCATTCATGTATCACAATTTCACATTTCAATCACATAAGCGAAGCTCGAAATTAAACTTTTCAAGTATCACAAAACATCACATTCAATCTTAGAGCTTTTCCAACTATCGCAATACATAACATTCAAATCATGGACTCATAATTTCCAATCTCACAACTTAGGATTAAAAAAGAAATCTAATTTCCTATTCATCACAAATACCATAATTGGTTCACATTATATAATAAATACATAAAACATGACGACATTTTATTGTGTACTCAGAAGGTTCAGCTTACTTACCTGATTCACTTCACCGTAAATCTTGATTTCCACCTAGAAATTATCAAATCTCTTATGGATTAACAACCGTTTCAACCAAACAATAACTACACTAACACTTTACTACGATACACATAAATCGGTTGGATAGTTTTTGCAAGGAAACACTTCTCCCTATCATTATCAAATTTCATAGGACTCAAATAAACACACATATTATATCTCATGAATTTTATTGGATTAAAATGAGACCATATGCCCTTTAAAATCCCTTAATTTCATTCGAACAGAAATTATGTCAATAGAGCTCTCAACTAAGTAGTGCAACTTTGAATATTTAAAAAAATTCTACAATAATCAAATCTTCACCAAGATTTCCAGTACAATAATACACACATATATAAGTCATTTCACAAAAAAATATCATTTTCTAAGAGGTTTAAGTTGGTTAAAGGTAATTTATTTTGCCTGCTCTGTTTTGAAAGCTGAACTTTTCAGTTTCATAAATCAAATTTTGAAAAATTTGAATAATTCGTACGGAGCTTGAAAATTTATGATTCATAAGAAGACATGTTCAAGGTCTTATATACCAAAAATTAGAGATTTTTATGAAGATTTGGCCCCTCAATTAAAATTGATTCCCCATGCTCCGTTCTAAAATAAGGGAATTCCAATTTCAGTTCAGCAATTTCCAAAATCATTATAATTCACACACTACAAATTTTTGAGTGTTTCAAAATTCTATGAACTCTTTGATGTGTCTATTTTACCCTATAAAAATTTAAAAGGTAGAAAACAACCATAGAATTTATGAGAATTTTCGTATCCCATATTGCTCAGTGAAATGAACTCTGCAGAATTCAAACTCTATCATCATTCCTATCGTCTTATCATCATCCAACCTTCCTAAATCTTTCACATGTCATATAAAATCATGTTTTCTAGCACACCTCATGATATACATAACGTAAAAACACCATAAATCATTGTCCAACCTTATGATTCATAGCAATATCTCCTGATTATAAGCTAAAAATGGAAGGAGGGAGTAGAGTCTCCCTTTCCTACCTCAAGAGCCTTCAAATTCCTTCTCGAATCCTTAGCCAAATTGAGAGAAAGAGCGTAAGAGAGAGGCTGGCTTTTTAGAGCAAAAAAGGGGTAGGGAATGAATTTTCTAGAGTCTACCCTCATACATATAGATAAACATGTATGGATAATTTCAGTTCAGTACTTAACTTCCTTAATGTTTTATTTAGACCTTCCAATAATTTAATTCATTGCATACTCTTAGGCATACGCACATATACAATAATATAGATATTGTGACATATTGAGGTTATGATCATTTGCAAAATTTGGGATGTCACATACTTTGCTTTAAGATTTTGATAGTTTAATTCTATAGGTACTACTCAGCAATCTCACTTTTCACTTGTTTCTTTTTTATTTTTTAGGTGGTTTTATCCATCAGTTGATGTATTAAATTTCAAGAATGCCACTGTGGCAAACATGCATATGTTTGTGTTTGCTTGCAAGTGATTATATGCATCCCAGAGATCCAAGAAGGACGTGCAATTGGTCTTCATCCTACAAAATAAATGTTGAATTAAGTTTGCCCATACATGCAATGAAGTCATTGCAATTCTGATTCAGTAGTGTGTTCTATTTGATGAAAAGGTTCAAACTCATTAGAATTACTCTACAGACTTCATCCATGTTGTTCTAAGGACAAAGCATGAAAGGACTTTGACAATCTATAATGAGTTTTTCCACTTTGAATATTTTCACCAACTATGATTGGACAGCAATTGGTAAAACAAACCCACTTATCAAGGCTAATGAGACGTCGAAGTCTTTATCACTTTTGTAATCAAGTTTGATACTAGGTATATATATTGAGTGGCTTAAGGAACAGTGGATGTATCCAAATCACTGGGAATAGAGAAGCATAAAGGGACTCAAAGAAACAACAATTTTTTTTCCTTTACAAGAAACATGAAAAACATGGTCTTTGAAAATCAAAGAAGTTCAATAATGAAACACTGTATAGAAGTACAACCATAAAATGAATCTGCTTCAGAAAATGACCGCAGTTCTAACAAGTTCCAAACCATGAAGACTTCTAGCTAGCTGAACTTGTTCTAATATGAAACTGCCAATTTCACATTGCCGCAATTTATCACCATTTCAACTCTTTAGATCAAACCAATACCTTTTAACTGATATGTCCCAAGTTTTTTTTGTAAGACTCTAAACAACAGCAATCCTAAGTGTATCTAACAACATTCATTCACTTGAATTGGCTAGGAACAGAAGCAACAAAAGCACATTTTATTATATGAACTAAAGTTCCTAACCGTTGACAACTATGGTACTATAGACTATTTACAATAATATTCCACAAATCAAAATTATGATAAACAAAAATAATGATAGTGCAGTAGACACACACAAAGTTGCCAAGGGAACTTTGTCGTCTCTGTGCCAAAAGATCCTCCAAACTACACTGCAGTCTATCGATCACCTGAAGAACACAATAAACTGATGAGTATAACTCAGTAAGTAAGCTTAAATTATCTAAATTCATGGTAGATTAAGGAAAAGCATGTAATAAACACAATTCATAACAGATTTCTTGTCATACAAGTCAAAGAAATTCAACCCTAATTAATAGAATTCGTGCTCTTGCATATTGTTCATTGTGAGCTTGCACGGATTTTCTGCCTCAGCAGGAATTCAGAAACCAGAAGTGCACTCTTGCACCATTATTATTGTGTGCCTACGCCACATTTTTGCCTTGACAAGAAATTCAAAAACCTAAACTGCCCGCCTGCGTGATTTTTTTGTCTCACTAGCTTTTCAAAGACTAATTTCATACATTTAATTGCTCATATACACTTAGCACATTCCAATGTAGCCTTAATAACATATCACACCTATCAATCTGATGCGTTCGAAACTAGCAAGCATACTAGTCGCACAAGTAATAAAGTGATGAGTAAGATATCGTTCCCACGAGGATTGATTCTAATTGAATTTGTTATTCGAAAGCAACAATAAACTAAATGAGGGGGGTTTTGTTGATTGATTAAATTGATGAAATATTAATGCAAGTAAAGAATAACACAATGCAAATTAAAACAGATTGAAAAATCAATGAGAGAAACCTGGTTAAGGGATCCTTCTCTACCACAAGATATAGATTTGCGAATTAATTGTAGAATTGTCATCCAATTACACCATTGAAATTATCAACCGTAGATAACAACAAGCTCTGTTATCCCAATCTTTCCTTACTTTGTTTTTAAATAAAACAGGCTCTTTATTTAATCTCTATCCATTAAACAACCTAGAACAAGCTCTCTAAATTTAATTCAATGGATGCATTACGATAAGAAAGATAGGTTGATCTAAGCAATAAACACACAAGCTCGGATTATTTAACTTATGTTGTATTCTCCAATTGCAATCTCTGATCATAACTTTGCTACTAAGGATTAGAAATTCAAGACAATTACGGATCAAGATTTCTACTCTAGCAATAGACAACAACCAGATTTTATTCAGTTGGCCATTCCAAATACAATCAGCAAGCAATCATAAGCATTAGATATGGGAAAATACAAGCAACTTCAATTAGAGAATTGGATAATAATTTCTTGCACAATCAACTCATTAACACCATATCAAGGGCTTTGAAATCACCCTCAACCAATTCAGATTTAGTTACACATATTCAGACACAATACAAATACAATACAATACATAGCCATTCCAGAAAATGAACGGAAAATGAAAAACTTAGCAAATCTGATGAAATCTCTTAGGATTTGTAGTTCTTCCTCTTTCCAAGCCTTCAATCTCCTTCAAGAACTCCAAGAGATGAGAGAAATCCAAAGATGCAGCCTCCTCCACGGTCTCCCCTCTTCAAGTTATCAAAATAAAACCCTAAAATGTGTTTAAATACTCTGCTACAGTAACTTACTACAGTGTCCCGTATTATATATGCTACAGTGATTTGTGGAATTACATTTCTATACTTCTCACACTGTTTTGATTACAACTTTTGGTACACTGAATGGATTTATAAACCGTAAATTTCTCCAGAAAATAGACTTCGAGAGTTTTCCAACGGTATATAATATGTCATCGGGTTCATTGTATATCAATACAATTAAATCCGAGAAGATGGTTGACTAGCAGAGGTGACAATGAAGGGTTTTACTCCATTTTTGTGCAAGTTGCTCCAAAACTCCTACAAACATCAAAACCACACAAAAACATAAAATACCAAGGAATATAGCAAAGAAACATGGACGAATTGATATGAAAATGATATATAAATAGACACTTATCACAATCTTAATACCCCGCATGTGGCACTTTGCATTGTGTATGGCATTTTGTGGTTTCATAACCTTCAATAGGTAGCCCCCACACAATCTCAAGAGGTGGCCCCCATGCATCAAATATTCATTCATAATTAAATGTTCCAAGGTAAGCGGCGTATATTATCATTTCCAAAGCATGTCTTATAACAATGCATTTACACAAGTTTCATGCCCCCATATATCAAAATTATAGGCATCAATTCATGCCACCACACATTCAATTCTACATGTATGAATTGCATGCCATTACAATCAATCCTTGTAGACAATTTCATGCCTTCAAAACCAAACAAGGGCATTATTCATATCATCACAATCAAAACCATAGGTACCATCCACATATCAAAGTAGTAGACATTTTTCAATGCCTTCACACAACCAATTCATAAGTGCATGCTCACATCTCAAACTTTCCATCCAATCCTAAACTTAATGTTCTAAGCAAGCATAGTAATGGTATTCTCATAACCACATGGAAGAACACATTTCATAAACGAACATTTAATTCGTTGTGCCCTCAGAATTTGGTTTAGCTTACTCGAATTTCTGTTGCAAAGTCATTAATTTCACGTAAAAACCATAACAAAGTTTCTTTATTTATCATGGTTCAACACCGGATAACAAACCCCTTTACTGACTCAATCATACAGACATGTAATTGGATAATTTTTAGGAAGTTAATATCTTTCTCAAAATATACATAACTTGTAGATCATATGTACATTTATATCACATATGCCAAACAATTTATCGGAACAAAATGGAAGTATATGCCTTTGGAAAACACTTGACTCAACACCTTAACTTCTTGCCTAAGAGCCTCTCCCACTGAACAATCTAGTTTTGAAAAATCATATAAACTCCAACAAAATTCAAATCTACACAAATTTACAAATTAACAAAAGACACATTTAAGAATAGTCTCACCAAAAATCGCAACTTTGTAGTGTGTTTAAGTCAATCAAATACATTTTAAGCTTACTCTGTTTTAAAAATAAGAATTTTCAGTTTAATTTGCCCAACTTGGAAAATTCACATCAATTCAAATAGAGCTTCAAATTCAATGAAAATTTACAGCCTAACTTACGTGCTCAAGGATTTGCATACCAAAAACCAGAAGATTTTATGAAGATTTGTCCCCTCAAATCACGTTCACTCCCCCTGCTCTAGTTTAAAATAGGGGAAGTCAAAATTTTGTGCTAGAAATTCAAGAATTCACCAAAAATCATCTACTTCATGTTTTTGAGTGATTCAAAATTATACATACTCCTAGGCATGTCTAGTTTCACCTGTAAAAATTTCAAAACCAGGAGATGACCCTAAAATTTATAGGATTTTTCGGACTAGTCACTGCTCAGTAAAGAAACTCTGTAGGATTTAAGTTCATGCATCAACTCTAACCCCCTAACATCATCCCTAACATCATCCAACCCTTTCAAATCTTTCATGAATTCTCATAAATCATGAATTTCAGCAATTCTCATAACATAAATGTAAAGCCCATTAATGCCCATTAATAACTTAACTAAGCCTAGCCCATCAATTATCTTAGCCCAGCCCTTAAGTCATTTTTATTTTATTTTATTTTTCATGCAATT
>SNVD02006715.1:0-25871 GCA_013180625.2 Boswellia sacra | reverse complement strand
CAAACCTTGCCTACGTCCACGGGCTCCTAGCTCCATAAGCTACGCTTTCCACTAAGTTGTAAAAATCTTTACAACTTGCTTGATGAACAACCTCACCAAGACTTTTTCCTTAAACCATTGATAACACCACACCAAGAGTTCTTCTTGATGAACAACCTCACCAAGGATTCTTCCTTCAACTCTTGGTAACACCACACCAAGAGTTCTCTTAATGATAACCTTTATCCTTTACAAGAAGATCTCTCTCTCACCACAATACAAGAACAAAGACAATTTTTACAACAAAAGTACAACTCTCTTAAAAGAGTAGATAAAGAATATAAAAGCTCCCTAGAACTGATATTTCTCTTATTTTTTGCTTGATAGATGCTTATTGAATGCATGGGAGTAGGGCTCCTTTTATAGGCAAATGGGATGAACTTAATCAAGTGAAGACACCAACTCCAAATTTTCTGCCCACCAAAAAAACCGAAATCTTGTCTGCCATTTTTGTCAATGCTCCATAAATTTGAAAATCTACAAAACATTAAAGATCTGTAAAATTGAATAAGCTTTCCAACGCATCAAGAACCAACTCATTTGGATATCTGTAGCTCAAGATATGGCCAAAACACCATTTGGTGCTCATGTGACTTGATTTTTCTTCCTTGTGTCAGTCTACCGATTTGCATGTGCATTATGTCGGCCTTCCATTTGAAATTTGAATTTCTTCAAAGAATATGAAATGTGTTCCATTGAATCATCTTTCCAATGCCACAAGAATCAAGTCATTTAGATATCTATAGCTCAAGATATGGACAAAAAATCATTCGGTGCTCATATGAGTTGATTTTTCTTCTCTATGTTAGTCCACCAAATTGCATGTCAATTATGTCAACCTTTGATTTGAAATTTGAATTTCTTCAAAACACATGAAATGTGACTCATTAAGTCCTCTTTCTAATGCCATAAGAATCAAGTCATTTTGATATTTCTAACTCAAGATATGTCCAAAATAGTATTCGGTGCTCATGCCAGCTGCTTCTATTTGTCTTTCAACTTGCATGATGATTTGGATAACCTTGCACTTGAAATTTGAATTTCTTTAAAACATATGAAATGTTATAAATTGAGTAATCTTTCCAAAGGATTAAGAATCATATCATTTGGACATTTGTAGAGAAATATATGACCAATTGATTAAACATTATTCATGTGTCACATTCCTTAAGTCAAACCTTGTTATTAAACTTTGGTGCCTTTAACATGTAGTCTTCTCCTTAGCTTCAACATTTCATTTTAATAACCCTCTTCTTGATTTTACAATTATTTCAATGATATTACTCTTGCACATAAATAAACATGTTAGTAAATCATAATGAATCAATGTGTATTGTTATCATCAAAATTATCATGTAGCCTTAGGGCTAACAAAATAGATATGAACAATTAGTTTGATTGATGAGAAAAGAATGAAGGCCATATATCATATGCAACTATACTAGAAACGGATTATTCGAGCCTTTAGAAAGAGAATAAAGGTGAGGAAGTTCAAAGAAGGGGAATTGGTCTTTAAACAAGCAAGGCCAGTAGTGTTTGATTAAAGAGAGAAGTCCAAGCCTAACTGGGAGGGCCTGTTCATTGTGACAGAGGTCTTGTCTGGTGGAGCTGTCATCTTATTAGACAGGGAAAGGAACGAGTTCATTGAGCCGATCAACATGGGTAGGCTGAAGAAATACTGTATGTGAAATTGAGGAAAAAGAAAAGGAGAGAAGATGTGAAAGGAAAATTAATTAATCAGCAAAACCAAAAATGGCTGATTAATCACAAGAGTTGTTTCACTATACACATATTATTTGAAGAACAAATAGTTGTACTTTTATTAATTAAATGAAATTGTTTAGAAACAAATATGCCTTTGAAATATCTCATTATTTTGCATTATAATAAAAGGAAAACATCTAACATCTAAGCTAACAATAAGACTATCAATGTGATCTTTGCCTCTTCGTTGGACTACAAATAGGCTCGCCATATCGCTCACAACACTATTTGGCTAGAACAGCAAGGTCAAGAATAAAAGCCTGAAAGGTCACTTAATCCTTGTACTGGTCATCTATCTAAAAGTCAAGACCATTGAATAGATTCCTCTCAATAATCTGATGCGGTCAAGAATGCCTCACTCGTTCTAAATAACAGACAAACAATCTACCAGGTCTAAATGTACTTGACAAATCTACGATCCTTTGCTTGACTCCTTACAGCCAATACAGTCTAGCAGGATCATAGAATGAACTATGGGTGAAAGCTGCCAAAGCTATTGATGAACACTTAAATATGTATGCTTAATAAGAGTTTAATTCATCATATTGCATTAATAGTGTCATTAAATTCCTCAACTTAAGCATATTTGTAGTCTTTATATCCTTTGAATTAACTTTCTCTTAATTTCAGTTTTGATGTAGGTTTGGTAAAATATGCATAATTTTCTATTTATCTACAAGATTGCATTTCACATTTAAGAGATTGCATTTCACAAGTATCATCAAATTCGGGCTCTTAGTGGACCAAAATTGGGCTTGAAGTGAACCCATCTATAGTCTCGGCCCAGCTTGACCAGGCCTCAGTATTTGGATCATATCTCTCAAAATACGTATCCAAATTGTACAAATCAATATGTTCTAGAAAGCTGAGAGAAATATCTACAACTTTTATGAAGACATGTGATTAAAATGCTCATATTTCAATGTCAAAATCGGTGGTAAAAGTGGTGCACCTAATGATCCCAATGCTCAAAGTTAGTTCACCTAACATTTGACAACTATTCCTTTATAATTTGACAAGTTTGCCCCTGAATGTATCTATAAATAGAGGTGTCTTGTGACCCATTAGGGCATCTTGGCCTTGGCTGGATCATCTTGGCCTTAGCTGGAATCTTGTATTGTGTATCTCTTGTTATTCTCTCTTGTGTGTTATTAATGAATTTCCTTTTTCTTGTAATTAGTTTTCTTGCTCCTATAATGCCTTTCTAATTTCTCTCTTGCTAAGGGGAAAGGGTGAAACCCTTGATATGAGAGTAAGGATTCTCTAACCCTTAATATGTGCTTAATAATCATAATATTATGTTGTTTATATGATTTATATTTATTTTCTTAATCAATCTTGACACCACTCGTAAAGTAGAGGTCTTGATCCATTGTAGACAATCCTTGGCACATCAAATGCTTGGATCCTTTCTAGATGTCGTATGGTTCTTTCTTACCGACACGAATCTAGTTAGGAACCTCGATTTGTTATAGACATATGGAGATTGGCACATTGGATGCTTGAACCTATTTACAAGAAGTGGTATAAATATTGGTAACAAAGCGAATATAATTCATATAACTAAAACGGGCTGTTTACCCTTATTTGAAATATCAAGGCGGATCCCCTAACCTTAGCTCTCATTATTATTGTGTTAATTTCTCTTGTGTTTTAGTTATTCTTATTTATTAACTTGTTCCTTACTTTTACTTGTTGATATTATCTTGTCACCTCTTCGAATCATCCATATCATATTTGCTTATCTTATAATTTGTAACGCTAAAATTCCCTTCCTCGTGGATCGACCCCGGTCTCACTGGGTTTTATTACTTCGACACTCCTATACTTGGGAGACAATCCTTTTTCGGATGTGTCAAGTTTTTGGCACCGTTGACGGGGAAGGTAAAAATTGGCATGCAAAATTGTAAGTGTTCTCTTTTCTCATCTTAGATCTTAATTTCTTGTGTGTTCATCTTTTCTTCTCTTTTCTTCTCTCTTCCTTACATGAAAATTTGGTCACGAACATCTAGTGGTAGACTTGTTAGAAAAACATCATCTTCCTTAGAAAACATGGCCGACAATCATGTGAAAATATTCACGGATGAAGGGGACAACCGTTCGTAAAAAATGATCAAAACCAACGACGAACCCTCAGAGACTACATGAATCCGGTAAGGACTAGTGCATCATCTTGTGTAGTTTCTCCTCCAGATTCAATCCATTTCAATTTCAAACCAAGTTTTGTTCGACTTCTACCCACTTTTCATGGCCCTGACATGGAGAACCCATATTCGCACTTGAAACTCTTTGAAGAGGTATGTAGCTCCTACACTGACCCAAATTGTAGCATAAACACCATTAGATTAAAGCTTTTTCGTTTTTCTTTAAAAGATAAAGCTAGAACATGGCTACAAAATTTGAGGCCGAATTCCATCAGTTCATGGGATGAGATGAAACAACAATTCTTGAAAAAATTTTTTCCTACCCATAGAACAAATTCTCTTAAAAGACAAATTTCTGATTTCTTTCAAAAACAAGGGGAAACCCTTTACCAATGTTGGGATCGGTATAAGGAACTACTTAATACTTGTCCTCACTATGGTTTTGAAACTTGGAGATTAGTTGCACACTTCTATGAAGGGTTAACACCTCAAGATAGGCAACTAGTAGAATTAATGTGTAATGGAGAATTTAAAGAAAAAGACCCTAAGGAAGCACTTGACTTCCGAGATTCCTTAGCAGAAAAGGCACAAAATTGGGACACTGCTGGCACCTATGAGGTACCAAGTAAGGCCCAAACCTCGACATCCAATAGAGGTATTTACAACCTTAGGGAAGACCATGACCTTCAAGCCAAATATGCATCCCTAGCTAGAAAAGTCGAGGCTTTAGAAATGAAAAAGAGTGGTCAATTGAATTATATTCAAGAAAATGTCTGTAACATTTGTGATGACAATGACCATTCTACTGATAATTGTCCAACTTTGCCTGCCTTTAGGGAATGTCTCCATGAAGAAGCCAATGCCTTGAACACTTTCGAAAGGCCAAATCACAATCCATATTCACAAACTTACAATCCTGGTTGGAGAAATCATCCAAATCTTAGTTGGAAAAATGATAATCATGCACAATCTTCACAAGTCCCTTTTCAAACACGACAATATTTTCTAAATTCTCATGATCATGCATATGCTCCTCCTCCTAGGAATGACTTTGAAGAAACAATGCATTCATTCATTACATAGCAAGAGACTTTCAATAGTCAAACTGCTCAAACATTAGCAAATTTGTCAGAAACTCTTACAAAATTTGCATCTACATTTAGCATTCAAGAGAAGGAAAAATTTCCTTCTCAAACATTGCAAAACCCCAAAGATCAATCTAACTCAAATGTAGGAAGTTCAAGTAACCATTACTTTGACCAAGCCAAGTCAGTCATGACCCTTCGCAATGGTAAGATTGTTGAAAAACACATTCCTGACCCTTGTGACAAAGAAGAAGAATCGATCTCTAAAGGACAAGAAGAGGTGGCCAAACCAACACCTAGCGAAAAAGAAACCAAACCCTCATTTGTGCCTCCATTTCCTTAAGCATTAGCCACATAAAAGAAGCCAACTCGCAATTCTGAAATCTTTGAAATTTTCAAACAGGTAAAGGTTAACATTCCCTTGCTTGATGTGATCAAACAGGTACCTTCTTATGCAAAATTTTTGAAAGACTTATGCACTGTGAAAAGAAAACTGAATGTGAAAAAGAAGGCCTTTCTAGCTGAGCAAGTAAGTGCTATTCTTCAAAATAATAATACAATGAAATATAAGGATCCAGGTCGTCCTACAATTTCATGTGTTATTGGAGACCATAAAATTGAACAAGCTTTACTTGATCTTGGTGCTAGTGTGAATTTGCTTCCATACTCGGTTTTTTAAAAACTCAAACTAGGTGAGTTAAAACCGACTTCTGTGACTCTTTTGCTTGCTGATAGATCAGTCAAAGTACCAAGAGGAGTAGTAGAAGATGTGTTAGTTCAAGTTGATAAATTCATTTATCCAGTGGATTTTATCGTCTTGGACACATAACCAGTGGAAGTATGCAATTCAATTCCTATTATTTTAGGGTGTCCATTTCTAGCTACCTCTAATGCTTTGATTAATTGCAGGAATGAAGTCATGAAGCTATCATTTGGGAACATGACATTGGAACTTAATGTTTTTAATATGTGCAAACAACCAAATGAAGAAGAAGATGAAATTGACGAGGCCAATGTAATTGAATCTGTTGTGGAAGATCACATCCAAAAAGGGAGTTTTTCTGACCCTTTGGAAACTTGTTTAGTGAATTCGTTAGAATCAAGTATGGAACTAGAACATGATCTTTCTGATATGTGTTCTTTACTAGATTGTGCACAGGTGTTGGAAAAAGGCTCAAAATCAAGATTTGAAGAATTGGGGCAAATGAATGAAAGCAAGGAAGATGAAGCTCCCAAGCTAGAATTGAAGCCCTTACCTGAAGGACTGAAATATGCATATCTTGGAGAGAATCAGACATATCCGATGGTAATTTCTTCATCCCTCACATGCGAGCAACAAGGTAAGTTGATAGAAGTGCTTAAAAGGCATAAAAATGCAATTGGGAGGACTTTAAAAGATATAAAAGGCATTAACCCTTTAATTTGCACACATAGAATACATTTAGAAGAAAATGCCAAAACATCCCAACAACCTCAAATGAGATTAAATCCACACATGAAAAAGGTCATTAAGGCTGAAGTTCTCAAACTACTTGATGTGGGAATTATCTACCCTATTTCTGATAGTAAGTGGGTAAGCCCTACACAAGTAGTACCTAAGAAATCTGGCATTACAGTAGTTAAAAATGAAAAGGGTGAATCAATGCCAACTCGCGTCTCATCTAGTTGGAGGATGTGCATTGATTATAGAAAATTAAATGCTGTCACTAGAAAAGACCATTTTCCCTTACCATTTCTTGACCAAATTCTTGAAAGAGTAGCAGGACACCCCTACTACTGCTTTCTTGATGGATACTCAGGCTATTACCAAATTTCTATTGCACTTGAAGACCAAGAAAAGACCACATTCACGTGCCCCTTCGGCACTTTTGCATTTAGGAGAATGCCTTTTGGACTTTCTAATGCCCCAGCCACTTTTCAAAGATGCATGTTAAGCATTTTCAGTGATATGGTTGAGCATTGTTTAGAAGTTTTTATGGATGATTTAACTATCTTTGGAAACTCTTTTGACAATTGTCTTGAAAACTTAGAAAAAGTCTTAAAAAGGTGTGTAGAAAAAGGCCTTATTTTGAATTGGGAAAAATGCCATTATATGGTCACTTCGAGAATTGTCTTAGGCCATGTGGTTTCTTCTAAGGGAATTGAAGTGGACAAAGCAAAAGTGGAATTAATTTCCCATTTGCCTCCACCAAAAACAGTCAAAGAGGTTCGTTCATTCTTAGGGCATGCTGGATTTTATAGGAAGTTCATAAGAAATTTCAGTGCTATATCTAAACCTCTTTGTAACATCTTAATAAAAGATACTTCCTTTGAATGGACTCAAGAATGTCAAAATGCCTTTGATACACTAATTGGACTTTTAACAACTGCTCCAATTATGCAATCTCCTGATTGGTCCTTGCCTTTTGAATTGATGTGTGATGCAAGTGACTATGCCATTGGTGCTGTCTTAGGACAAAGAAAAGAAGGTAAGCCTTATGTAATATACTATGCAAGTAGGACTTTAAATGATGCACAAATGAATTACACAACAACTGAAAAAGAACTACTTGCAGTAGTATTTGCATTGGACAAATTTCGATCTTATTTAATTGGTTCTCCAACAATTGTTTACACTGACCATGCAGCTGTGAGATATTTAATGACTAAACAGGATGCAAAACCTAGATTGATACGGTGGATCTTATTGCTCCAAGAATTCAACATCACAATAAAGGATAAGAAAGGAGCCGAAAATGTCGTTGCTGATCATCTTTCAAGACTAACGACAGAGACATTAATTTAAACTTCACCTATCAATGATTCTTTTCCTGATGAATTTTTATTTTCCGTTGCTGTTGTACCTTGGTTTGCTAACATTGTAAATTTTCTTGCAACAGGAAAAATGCCACCTCATTGGAATGCTCAAGACAAAAGGAAATTTTTAACCGAGGTGAAAAATTTTTATTGGGATGACCCATATCTGTTCAAATATTGTCCAGACCAAATAATTAGAAGATGCATACCTGACAATGAGGTAAGTAGTGTCATTAATTTTTGTCATTCTGAAGCATGTGGAGGACATTTTTCATCTAGAAAAATAGCTGCTAAGATCTTACAATGTGGATTTTATTGGCCCACCTTAGTCAAAGATGCACATGCATTTTGCAAAACGTGTGAAAATTGTCAAAAATTGGGATCCATTTCAAAAAGAAACATGATGCCTTTGAATCCCATTCTTGTTATTGAAATCTTTGACTGTTGGGGTATTGATTTTATGGGACCTTTTCCACCATCATTTGGTTTTGTGTACATTCTGGTTGTAGTAGACTATGTTTCAAAATGGGTCGAGGCAATTCCATGTCAAAACAATGATCATAAAACAGTTATCAAATTCTTGAAAGAGAATATCTTATGTAGATTTGGAATTCCTCGGGCCATTATTAGTGATGGGGGTACACATTTTTGTAACAAACCATTTGAAACTTTAATGAAGAAATATGGAATAACCCATAAAATTTGTACACCTTATCACCCACAAACAAGTGGACAAGTTGAATTAGCTAATAGGGAGATAAAACAGATCTTAGAAAAAACGGTTAACCCAAATCGTAAAGATTGGTCTTTAAGACTTAATGATACACTTTGGGCTTACCGAACTGCTTTCAAAACATCATTGGGAATGTCTCCTTATAGATTAGTTTATGGAAAACATTGTCACTTGCCTGTGGAAATTGAGCATAAAGCTTATTGGGCCATTAAAACATTCAACACAAATTTGAATGATGCTTGCAAGTTACGTAAACTCCAACTGAGTGAACTTGAAGAAATCAGGAATGAGGCTTATGAAAATTCTAAAATCTACAAAGAAAAAATGAAGGTTTTCATGACAAATTTATTGTTAGAAAATCTTTTGAACCTTCACAAAAAGTTCTTTTGTATGATTCAAGGTTGCATTTATTTCCTGGTAAACTTCGGTCACGTTGGACTGGGCCTTTCATTGTTAAAAATGTTTTCCCTCATGGAGCAGTAGAAATTGAGAACCCAAAGAATGGTCATGTGTTTAAAGTTAATGGACAACGGTTAAAACCATTCTTTGAAAATTTTGACCAAAATAAAGAGTCCATTGCTTTAGTTGATCCTTTTTAAGGATTGATTTTTCCCGGTCAAGTGGCGGATACGGTACTCCGTGACTTCTACAGTCGGTTTTTCAGTTCCCTAAAAACTGTTGCTCACCTTGAATTCATTTTCCTTTCTTTTCTTGCATTTTCACATGGACACCATTCTCTCAAATCTGCACAAATATTTTCCCTCTCTTCCTCCAAATGATTTGCTTAAAATTTACAAAGCTTGCGCAGAAAGAGTAAGGATGTTGATGCGTAAAGGTATGCCTGTCGAAGTAAGATGGTTAATTGAAGCCAAGGTTTGATTTTCTTATGAATTTTCAGATAATCTTGTTACTCACATGCCAGGAATGGGAAAAAGCTCTTACACTAAAAAGCGAAGAGCGAAAAGGTTACAAGTTTGTCCCAAATGTGCAAGATGGACTTGTAACCAGCGTTGCCGCTCCTTGGGATATTTGTCTAATAATCGAGAGGATAAACTATAGTTCATCAAGAATGGACTGAGTAGAGAGTCTTTGGATGATATCTGAATGACTCTTGAGACGCATTCTTGTGGACTTGTGCAGCGTGAAATTTTTAATTTGTGGACACAATTCCGAGATGAGCAGGAACGCTATAGTCTTGGGAATCTGACTCAAAACGACCTTGTTTGCTAGTTTATAACAAAACTGGATGGGAAGCATATCCCCAACTCATAGAAGGTGTTTAAGCCATTTTTGGATGTAAAACCACAGGAAGATGTGAGCCACAGTCACAACTACCTGTACATACGTATGCGTGCCATCATTTTTGAATTTTAATGCCTTATAGCTGTCATTTTTGAATTTGTATCTTTTGTTTGACTTATGGTGTCTTATTTCATCATCTTTTTTGAATTTCTATGCATAATTGTTGAATTTGTCAACAAGCAGCCGAGCTACCTATTTGGATGTCATCATTAGCATACCTTTTTACACTCCATAAATACCACATCTCTTGTTCTCTTCTTCACACATAGTTAGAGAGTTGCATAAACATGGAGGGAACTTCAAAACGTCGAATCCAAAAGATATGTGTATTCTGGGGATCTCATTCGGGTAAAAGTGAAGAGTTTGTCGAGGCAGCAAATTATCTTGGTAGATACTAGCTGAAAGAAAGATTCATGTGGTTTATGGGGGAGGTAGCCTCGGGTTGATGGGTTGTGTGTCAAGAGCTGCACGTGTAGGAGGTAGTCAAGTTTTAGGAGTTATTCCTAAAGCTTTGGCTATAGAAAGCATTGTTGGAAAAACGGTTGGGCATGAGTTACAAGTCTCCTCTATGCATGAACGTATGACACATATGCTCATCAATTCAGATGCCTTTATTGCTTTACCAGGTGGCTTTGGTACTTTTGAAGAAATTTTTCAAATTGCCTCTTGGGCCCAACTGAACCTCCATAAAAAACTCATAGGTTTGTTAAATGTTAACAATTTCTTTGATCCTTTAATAAGTTTTGTTGATGCAGCTGTAGAAAAAATTTTATCCCACATTGGGCGAGACAGATCCTTGTTTCTGCCACTTCTTCTGGTGAGTTACTTGACAAATTACAAGAAGTTGAGTATGAACCTGACCCAGCTAGTACTTAAATTAATTGGGCAGGAGGGCAAAACAAAAAGTGCAAATTGGATCTGAATCTCCGTTTGTAATGTTTTCTTGTGCTTTATTTTATTTTATTTTATGAGTCTTTCAGGTCATCTCTCTTTAATAACAGAAGCTTTAGGTAATGTCTCCTATACTTTATCTCTCTACGTTTAAACATTGAGGACAATGTTTCATTTAGTTGGGGGGGGAAGGATAGTAGACATAAGTGTGTCTTGAATTTTTTTTCTAAATAAAAAAAAATGCGAGTTACTAATTAGATTCAGAGTGCAGTGTAAGGAGTTCAAATCCTCTTGAGACGCATTCTGGGTCAAGAATGGCAGAGTAAGGAGGGCCAGTTTGAACTCTTGAAACCCATTCTAACCAATTTGTCATTTTATTTTGATCTTATGAACTCATTTTAGCTAACTTGATATTATTTAGACTTGATTTTTGAATTTTATAACAAGGAGGTCTTATTCATTTCACTTTGAATTATTCAAATCTATGAACTCTCACAACCTTATCATTTAAAAATTGTGTGCTTATGTACTCATTAAGCAAGTATTCATGAACCTCTCTTCACACATACACACATACCTTGATGCATGATTGTGGGTGGCGAAATAAAATGTTGTAATATTTGAGTTCTTTTGATTTGTTTAGGATAACAACACAAAGGAAGGGGAAAGTGAAAAAAAAAAGTGAAAAAAAAAGAGAGAGAAATCAATTGTGGATAAGTTTGGTCTCGTAGCCTCCTTAATTCGAGCAATTAAGCCCGAGGGGTGCCTCAACACCTAATACCCTAAGACCAACTGGTTTGGGAGCTATTGGCCCAAAGCTCGCTACATGGATTAAGGAGAAAGCTTAATGGGATTGAACATTGCACTATCCACAAGTTCTAAGCAAAAATAAAGCATCACAACCCGAGTCGTTAAGCTCGTAGGGGTGTCTTAACACCTAATGCCCTAAGGCCAACTGGTCTGGGAGTCATTAGCCTAAGGCTCACTACATGGGTTAAAGATGCATTCTTTCAAAAAAAAAAGAAAAAAAATATAAAATAAATGAATACCCCTCACCTAAGGTTGTTAGCCTTAACAAACATTAGAACTGATATGGCTTCTTTCTGATAAGCCCCATAATCGTGTGTCGACTGAGCACAAAAAGAAGGTTTATTGATATCTTGACTGAAGGGTACATGAGTCATTTAAAAAAATGGTTGAGAGTTTGTCTATTTGGATAAAATCAAGGAGAGTGCAATAATGACCACCTTGGATGTAAAATTCTATAAATCACTTCTAAATAATAACGCCTTAATTGCTAGGGACTAGCAATAAGCTGGCTGGGGGGTGTGATGAACACTTAAATATGTATGTTTAATAAGAGTTTAATTCATCATATTGCATTAATAGTGTCATTAAATTCCTCAACTTAAGCATATTTGTAGTCTTTATATGGGAAAATGTCACAGACTACCCCTACCTTTTATGAAATTATCACATAAAAACGCCTTTTGTCACTTTGTATAAATGACAACCCAACCTTTTAAAAAATTCATCATGAAACACCCTTCTGTTACTTTGACCGTTAGATGACATCAGCTGTCCATCCAAAACCTCTTCAATTACCAAAAAACCCTTAACCTAAGTCATAAAATAAATTAAAAAATAACAAATAACCCCCCAAAGAAAGTAAGCTCAATCATCACCCCTAAAAATATCCTACCACCACCATCACAAATCAAAAATCCACCCACACCCCCACCATCAACATCCAAAAGCATCAGTAATCAATAACCCAAATAACAACAATAATAATTCATTAACCCAAATAACAACAATAATAATTCATTAAATATAATACACAAATATGATCAATTCCTTTTTTATTTTTATCTTTTAATTTAATTTTATAAAAAAAATTCTTAATTTAACAAAGCCTTTATAATCATGCTCCTCCAATCCTTATTGCTTTGTTTAATGTAGACAAAATTTATTATATATTGTAATACTAATTTTACGAAATTAAAATAAAAAAACAAATATGAAACCTATCTAATTTGGGACTCTCTTTTTTTTCTTTTTTTCAAATAATAAAATTAAAAATCTCGTCGGACGTCTGCCGCGACACACCACCGGCCACCGTCGAAGTCGCGCGTCCACGAACACCACCACCACCTCTGGACTCGTCGTGGCCATCTCTCTTCATATTCGTCGGCGTCTCCTTCATTCCAGGCTTCGATCGACGTAGATCTAGCGGTGGAAATTTCAGTCAAAGCATTCACAATTAGATCTCGGTCGATCGGAGCTTGGAACGAAGGAGACGCCAATGGATTTGAAGAGAGCTGGCCAGGACGAGTCTGGAGGTGGTGGCGGTATTCGTGGACGCGCGAATTCGACGGTGATCGACGACAGACTTTTTTGATTTATTTAAATATGTAGTTTAAATAATTAAATTAATTTTGAATAAAAATTAAATAAATTTATGTTTTAAAAATAATTTCTTAAAAATTGATATGTAATAATATAGTCCAGTCATATATTATACCAAATATAAAATAGTACAATATTTAGTTCAATCTTATATTACATCAAATATAAATAATACCACATATAATCTAACCTTGTATTATAGGTCTAATTTAATTCAGTCCTAATATAGGTTCTAATCATAATCCAATCCAGCCCGGGCTCTCAGGGGCTGAAAGCTTCATCAGATGTTTTTTTATCTCTTGTAAACAATGCACAATAAATATATATTTTGTTCAAATCTAATTAAATGATTCCACTCGCTTGGTGGTAGAAGGCGAGCTTAGCATTTTTAGTGGTCCAGGTTCAAATCTTGTCACTTGCAAATTTCAATTTATTTTCCATATTATTCACTGTGTCACAAAATGACAATTATGACCTTCAATATTCAAGTTATTTACATACATTTAACAGTTAAATTAACGGAAGGGTAGTTCATGATGACTTTCTAAAAAGGTAGGGTTGTCATTTATACAAAGTGACAAAAGGCGTTTTTACATGATAATTTCGTAAAAGTTAGGGGTAGTCTGTGATATTATCCCGTCTTTATATCCTTTGAATTAACTTTCTCTTAATTTCGGTTTTGATGTAGGTTTGATAAAATATGCATAACTTTCTATTTATAGATCAGAATGGTACAAATCTTAATTTTTTGGAAAGCTGATTCAATTATCTACAAGATTGCATTTCACAAGTATCATCAAATTCGGGCTCTTAGTGGACCAAAATTGGGCTTGAAGTGAACCCATCTATAGTCTCGGCCCAGCTTGACTAGGCCTCAGTATTTGGACCGTATCTCTCAAAATACATATCCAAATTGTGCAAATCAATATGTTCTAGAAAGCTGAGAGAAATATCTACAACTTTTGTGCAGACATGTGATTAAAATGCTCAATATTTCAATGTCAAAATCGGTGGTCAAAGTAGTGCACCTAATGATCCCAATGGTCAAAGTTAGTTCACCTAACATTTGACAACTATTCCTTTGTAATTTGACAAGTTTGCCCCTGAATGTATCTATAAATAGAGGTGTCTTGTGACCCATTAGGGCATCTTGGCCTTGGCTGGATCATCTTGGCCTTAGCTGGGATCTTGTATTGTGTATCTCTTGTTATTCTCTCTTGTGTGTTATTAATGAATTTCCTTTTTCTTGTAATTAGTTTTCTTGCTCCTATAATGCCTTTCTAATTTCTCTCTTGCTAAGATGAAAAGGTGAAACCCTTGATATGAGAGTAAAGATTCTCTAACCCTTAATATGTGCTTAATAATCATAATATTATGTTGTTTATATGATTTATATTTATTTTCTTAATCAATCTTGACACCACTCGTAAAGTGGAGGTCTTGATCCATTGTAGACAATCCTTGGCACATCAAATGCTTGGATCCTTTCTAGATGTCGTATGGTTCTTCCTTACCGACACGAATCTAGTTAGGAACCTTGATTTGTTGTAGACATATGGAGATTGGCACATTGGATGCTTGAACCCATTTACAAGAAGTGGTATAAATATTGGTAACGAAGCAAATATAATTCATATAACTAAAACGGGTTGTTTACCCTTATTTGAAATATCAAGGGCGGATCCCCTAACCTTAGCCCTCATTATTATTGTGTGAATTTCTCTTGTGTTATTCTCATTTATTGTTTAAGAACTTGTTCTTTATTTATATTTGTTGATATTATCTTGTCATCTCTTTGAATCATCCACATCACATTTGCTTACTTATAGTTTGTAGCGCTAAAATCCCCTTCCTCGTGGATCGACCCCGGTCTCACCGAGTTTATTACTTCGACACTCCTATACTTGGGAGACAATCCTTTTTCAGATGTGTCAGCTATGCATGTGATATAAGCCTCGATTGTCACATGCGCTAGCCTCTACCATGGACAATGCCAACAAATTTGAGTATTCAAAATGACTTATAGCCAATCAACCCAAGAAGAATGTCTCTCAAGTCTCCTCCTCATGTAAAGGAAAGGGCTATAATGGAAAATATCCCTCTTAGGCAATACTAGAATAGACAGCCTTTCTTATAACCAAATCTGAAAAGAAAAAAAAAGAATAAGAAAAGCTTGCTAAGTCAAAAGCCTAAAAAAGTGACTTAAACAAAAATTAAGGCGAGCCCTTAAGTCGAAAACCCGAAATTACAGCTTAAACAAAAGTTAGGGTAGAGAAAAAGAATAATAAAACCCATTGAGTTGAAAACCCAAAAGGTTAACTCAAACAAAAGTTAGGGCAAGCTCACTAAGTACAAAATTTGAAAGGGTGGTTTAGGCAAAAATTAGAGCACAGGAAAGAAAAATAAAAACAAAACCTGCTAAGTTGAAAACACGAAAGGGCTATTTAGGTTAAAGTTAGGGTTAAATGAAAAACGCCTAGAGAAGTAGAAGACTGCCACTGAATCTCTGACTCAAATCAATCCTAATGCGATCTAGTCTGATCAATGTCTCAGTTAGAATCAAAGGAATTATCGTAAAATCGAGGCACATTCGAGAAATGATGGTCACAAGATGTGGGTTACCAAAGCAGTTTGGCAAAACCAGTAGGGATTGCACAAGAAGGTAGGACTAAAGAAAATGAAGCCAATCGGATGATATCCTATCTATCATCTCAAGCAAAGGCATGATGGAAGACAATGTCACTTTACCACCTCTTATGGAAATACCCATGGTGGAGAATGAAAAGTCAAAGAAATCGGCAAGATCAGACATCAACAATGTCTCAATAGTTGGCAGAATGATGCTCTCAAAACTAGATGAATGAACACCAAGTACGGCAAAAAATTCTTCATATAGGGGACAAAGCTCTTGCCCATTAAAGCAAAAGACATGATCATGAGAATCCCGAAATGTCATGTAGTCCTTAAGAAAAGGAATGTCGAGCTTCACATATTAAAGGAACTTCAAATTGTGGGACCATTGGATTTGTGTCGCTTCCAGTCATCATCTTTTAAAAGCTTCAAGAGAGGCTAAAGAGTCTTAAGAAAAGCCTCAAAAATTTAGAGGAACACGAAGAAGCATCGAGAAACATGAAAGAAAACTCAAAAAATGAGAAAGGAAGTCTTAAAAAGTATTGAGAGAAGTGCAAGGGAAACAGCTCTTAAACAATGCAAGAAACAAAGTTGAAAAGGAAAGCAAAAGAGGAATCACTAGCAGGTAGTGGAAGGACTATCGATCGACTGTCTCACCATCGATCGATGATGGTAAGATAGTCAAAAAGCCCTCCAACCTCCTTTTTCGCATGGTTTTAACTTTTGATTTCCATATCGATGAGTAATTTAGATAACACAACTTCTCGATTTCACAATTTTGTTTAGGATTAAATAACGATGATGTGGAAACAAATTTGAGTAAATTTGGATGTCAATCAATCAAAATGCACACAGTTTAAAAGGCAGTGCATGAAGCTAGTAGAAAATGTTCACAAAATCTTTGGAGCTTATTTATACAACCGATTGCTTTGATTATACAACATGAAAAATTGAAACATAGAAGTTCGTACATGGAAGTTAAATGAACAATGTAAAAAGGAATCAACACAAAGAAAACTGATGGCAACAGTCTTCATTCATCACCATCATCATCATCATCATCATCAATTGAGAAGGCAACAACTTGGGCCTAAAGATGCTCAATCTCTCGCTCCAAACGAGCATTCTCCTAAGGACTTGTCTAATCCAAGCAAAGAGCACATAGTTAGAAAAATTATTAAGATAGAAATCATGCATATATAAAGTATAGAATAGTTCTTTACTCAATACTAATGAGACATCTATAAAATATAACCATGAGAAATTACTTGCATTTGAAAGACACACTCCATGAAAGATCGTGGTACCTGTATTACATTGCATTTTTAAGAATAACAGATATTTGAAGAATAACCAGAGATTTGAAGACATAGTCAATTGGCTTACTAAAGTGGCATCATGAGGAATGAAAGGAATAGACATGGTTGGATCGTCAGTGATCACATGGCTACTGATCTGCCTATTAGCATCCTATGTGTAGACTACATTGTTGGGGT
Source organism: Boswellia sacra (assembly GCA_013180625.2). Taxonomy (NCBI): domain Eukaryota; kingdom Viridiplantae; phylum Streptophyta; class Magnoliopsida; order Sapindales; family Burseraceae; genus Boswellia; species Boswellia sacra. Next base: position 8,581 of record SNVD02006715.1, on the reverse strand, counting down.
AGGTTTGGACACTACAAGAAAAGAGTGTTTTTGTGTCACAAATTTTGTGTCGGTTTCTAAGAGAATGACACATATATAAGTCTGGAAATCGGTCAAACACATATATGTCACACCTAGCAAACAAATAAACCAATTGTTGTGACGTTAATTGAATATGTGACACATATAATTATTTAAAAAAATAAAAAAGAAATTAGAAAATATAAAAGGAAACCTAATCTGTAATCCCATTCACCCTCCTTCTTCGACCTTTCCCGCGACAACCCTAAAAAACCCAACTCTTCCCGCTTGCAAATTTCCGCGACATCCGAAGCAATTCTTACAATTTCTGTCGCTTTCCCGCTCGGTTCTGTCCTCCCGGTCGATTTCTCTGTCGAGTCTGTCTTCTCTCTCGATTTCCCTCTCGAATCAGTCTTCCCTCTCGACTTCCCACTCGATTTCCCACTCAAATCTACTGTCTTGTTTTGAAGCTGCATATATACGACCGAAGCTGCACGAGAAAGCTGTAATCGATTTCTGTCCACCACGATCCGCAGGAGAAAACTGCAGCCGTTTGCATTCTGTCCACCAAGGTCTGCACAGCTTCCCTCTCCTTGAAGATCTCTCGGTGCTCTCTCTTTTCGGTAAGATTTCTCTATGTATCTCCTTCGATTTTTATTGTGAATCTGATTTGGGATTCTCTATCTATGTCCTTCGATTTTGATTGTGAATCTGATTTTGGATTTGGGATTTGTGGATCGTTTTTCGATCAGAGATTGTGAATTTCATTGTCAATCGATCGTTTCTAACCTGGGTTTTTAAGGGTTTTCGATTTTTTCGACTATGATAAAATCTGGAATTTTTGTTTGATAAGTTAAATTGGAAGAAAATGAATGAGATTTTGGTATATTAAAATTTCATCTTTTACTTTTTTTTAAAAAAATTGATTATGCTGGCTTACAATTTTATGATCAGATTTAATTTTTGAATGATTGAGAATCAGTTGAGTAAAAATCAAACATTTACGAACAAACTTTAAAATCCCAACTCTTCCCGCTTGCAATTTTCCCTCGTCCTTCTTGCAATTCTTGCAAATTCTGTCGATTTACCTCTCGATTCTGTCCTCCCGCTCCATTTCCCTCTCGATTCTGTCTTCCCTCTCGATTTCCCTCTCGATTTCCCACTCGAATCTTGTCCTGTTCTTCAGTAATTACCCTTACTGTCTTGTTTTGCAGCTGCATATATACGACCAAAGGTACACGAGAAAGCTGCAATCGCGTTTTGTCCACCACGATCTGCGCGAGAAAACTGCAGTCGTTAGCGTTCTTTGTCTCTTGAAGAAAGCGTAAGTGGAAAGTTGTCTTTGTAATTATGGAGAGTGGTTTGATTTGAATTCTGGATGTTTGGGGTTGGTAATGTATAATATTGTTGGACTGATTTTCTAAAACTCTTCTTGGAAGTTTTGATTTTAAACCACCAACATTTATCTATGTGAGATCTAGTCTTTGGTTTTGCTGTTTGTTTCAACCATTATTTTGTTGGTGAGATCTATAAAATTCTCCAATCCTCAGAGAAAAATCATTTCAGAAATAACTTTTTATATCAAAGAGAATCCTACCGAAGAAGCCAAAATTTTTGCCACAGAGGGAAATGGATAATCATCTAAAAGTTGTTATTTTCTATCGAGGAATTTTAAATGAGGAGGATTTGATATAAAAGCTTGTTTGGAGTTCGAAATTTACTGCAATATTGAACCTTATCATTTGGTTACAACTTTTTTATTTTGTGATGTCGAACTTTGGTTTGGGAAAGACTTATTTCACTGCATTTATTTGGTAATGGGGAGAAAAAACTGGAAAATCTTCTGTTGTTGCATAAGCATTTTGTATATAATCAAATAATTTGTCACTTCCAGGGATGAGGAATTAGCAACTGAAGTGGCATGGGTAGTTGTGTATCTCTCAGCCCTCTCAAATGTTGCTACCAGTCGGCTGGTGAAGAGTGATGTCCTTAAACTACTTGTAGAAAGATTGGCAACATCAAATAGTTTGCAGCTGCTCATCCCGGTAAGATGCAAATGATTGATCGTCTACATTTTGAGCTATTGAATTAAATAATTTTTTCTGAAAAATCTGTTCGTGCTTATGTTAAAAACGTTGAAATGTTTCATTTTCTTCTGGTTAATTAATTTGCTAAACTTGCCTAAAATCATTATTTAATGTGACTTTGTTTTTTTAAGTCCATTAATTTGTTGACTGGTTAATTTATAAACTTAGGTGCTGCGAAGTTTGGGTAATCTTGTGCCTGGTGATTCAAACACAATTTCTGATATTCTTGTTCGTGGACGTGAAATCACAGGCTAGTTAACTGCTTTCTACTTACAAATTTGAGAAATTTTTACTGCATATTACATATGAAACTCTAACGTAGATAACATTTCCAGAGAAAGTTATAGAGGTTCTTGTAAAATGCTTGAAGAGTGAGCATAGGGTTTTGAAGAAGGTGAGTTGTGATAGGGCCCCAATCAAGTTTACTTATTCTAGGCGTAACAAGTCAAATAAGCAAAGGGTAGAGGAGGGAATTGAGTGAGTTAGCAGTGAATAAGGAAAGGGTAGAGGAGGGAATTGAGTGAGTCAGCAGTGATGGGGCCACGGGTATGGGATTGTTGTGAGTTGGTTATTGCTTAGGGAAAAGTGAAGTTAGTTAGAGAAAATATAGGGGAGAGAAGGGGGAGGGAAATCAATCAGGAATTGTGTGTAGCATATCTCTTGGGAGAGCTAGCAGACCTCTTGAAGAGTCTGCCACCTTCACTTGTATTAGGAATCCATTCTAATGAATTGAAGAATTTCCAGAAATTCCTATCTTAATCTAGCTTCATACTCTGATTCAGTGTTCTGTGTTGTGTGTGAGTTGTGTGCGGTTTGAGAAGGAGCAGAGATTATAACAAGTTGTTATCACTATTATTACTTTTTTTTTTTTGGGTCTAATTCTCCTCTACTACCATTCTTACTGGAAGATTGTTCTTATATACAGGAAGCGGCTTGGGTGCTATCTAATATTGCTACTGGTTTCATAGAACACAAGCAGTTGATATATTCTAGTGAGGCTCTGGTATTGTTACTTCATCTTCTTTCAACATCACCATTTGATATAAGAAAGGAAGTAGCATAGAAGATTCACTGGGCAACCTTTGTGTTGACCTAACAGAAGATGGAAAGCCAAAATTGATTCAAGAACACTTGGTTTTCCTTGTTGGAAGAGGCTGCCTTCCTGGTTTCATCGATTTGGTTAGGTCTGCTGATATCGAGGCTGCCAGACTAGGCCTTCAATTCATAGAGCTCGTAAGCAAATATAGAAATTTTTTAATGCTTAAATTCAAGTTATTATGTTTCTACTGATTTATGATTTGTTTATTTTGCATTACTACATAGTTTAGATGTTCTAAATTGCATACTGTCGAGAAAAGTTCAGGGTTGTTTGTTTCCAAAACTCAGTAAGATTATGTGGCGATTTTGTTTTTTTTTAATTAATTCTGAAAATCATGTGGTCGATATTGATTTATAATGCATTGGTAAATACGCATTTTTAGAAGTTGAAAGCCACAAGGCCATGGTTTTCTTTTTAAATTTTTTCATACTCATGTGCATCATTTTGTGAGTTAATGAATTTGGATAGTGCCAATGGGCATTTACTGAAGAATAAGTCCTTTTCCTTGCTGCATTATATTAGTCAGTCAAGGCACAGTTTTGGTTTTGATGATGAATTAAAAAACAGAATCTTATTCTGCTAAGGCAGTAAACAACTGAACAAGGTTTGATCATGATAGTAGATATTCTTTATATGAAAGTTGCAATGGAAGTCTGTTACTTAAAAGAAGGCAAGTAGTGAACTCATATATATTATTATAGTAGAAAACAAAGAAATCTCTTAGTTTGGTCCAAATCTCTTAGTTAATTAATTTGCAAAACTTGCCTAAAATCATTATTTAATGTGACTTTGTTTTTTTAAGTCCATTAATTTGTTGGCTGGTTAATTTATAAACTTAGGTGCTGCGAAGTTTGGGTAATCTTGTGGCTGGTGATTCAAACACAATTTCTGATATTCTTGTTCCTGGACGTGAAATCGCAGGCTAGTTAACTGCTTTCTGCTTGCAAATTTGAGAAATTTTTACTGCATATTACATGTGAAACTCTAACGTAGATAACATTTCCAGAGAAAGTTATAGAGGTTCTTGTAAACTGCTTGAAGAGTGAGCACAGGGTTTTGAAGAAGGTGAGTTGTTATCACTATTATTACTTTTTTTTTTTGGGTCTAATTCTCCTCTACTACCATTCTTACTTCTTGATTTGCTTTATATATGATGCGTTCGAAACTAGCAAGTATACTAGTCGCACAAGTAATAAAGTGATAAGTAAGATATCGTTCCCACGAGGATTGATTCTAATTGAATTTGTTATTTCCAGCAACAATAAACTAAACAGGGGGGATTTTTGTTGAATGCTTTACTAAATGAAATAAGAATGCAAGTAAAGAATAACAAAACAGAAAGTAAATTTGAATGAAAAATCAATGGGAGAAAGCTGGTTAAGGGATCCTTCTCTACCACAAGATATGGATTTGCGAATTAATTGTAGAATTGTCATCTAATTACAGCATTGAAGTTATCAACCGTAGATAATAACAAGCTCTATTACCCCAATCTTTCCTTACTTTGTTGTTAAATAAAACAAGCTCTTTATTTAATCTCTATCCATTTAACAACCTAGAACAAGCTCTCTGAGTTTAATTCAATGGATGCATTATGATAAGAAAGATAGGTTGATCTAAGCAATAAACACACAAGCTCGGATTATTTAACTTAGGTTATATTCTCCAATTGTAATCTCTGATCACAATTTTGCTACTAATGATTAGAAATTCAAGACAATTACGGATCAAGATTTCTAGTCTAGCAATAAATCACAACCAGATTATATTCAGTTGGCCACTCAAATACAATCAGCAAGCAATCATAAGCATTAAATATGGGAGAATACAAGCAACTTCAATTAGAGAATTGGATAACAATTCCTTACACAATCAACTTACAAAAACCATATCAGGGGCTTTGAAATCACCCTCAACCAATTCAGATTCAGTTACACATGTTCAAGAACGTGGTAAATACAATACAACATGGAGACATTCCAGAAAATGAAAGGGAAGGGAAAAACTTAGCAAATTTGATGTAATTCTCTTTGGATTGTAGTTCTTCCTCTTTCCAAGCTTCCTTTCTCCTTCAAGAACTCCAAGAGATGAAAGAATTCCAGAGCTGCAGCCTCCACCACCTTCTCCCCTCTTCAAGTTATGAAAATAAAACCCTAAAATGTGTTTAAATACTCTGCTACAGTAACCTGCTACAGTGTCCCGTATTATACATGCTACAGTGATTTGTGGAATTACATTTCTATACTTCTCACACTGTTTTGATTACAACTTTTGGTACACTTAATGGATTTATAAACCGTAAATTTCTCCAGAAAATAGACTTCGAGAGCTTTCCAACGGTATATAATATGTCCTCGGGTTCATTGTATATCATTACAATTAAGTCCGAGAAGATGGTTGACTAGCAGAGGTGAAAATGAAGGGTTTTACTCCATTTTTGTGCAAGTTGCTCCCAAACTCCTACAAACATCAAAACCACACAAAAACATAAAAATACCAAGGAATATAGCAAAGAAACATGGACGAATTGATATGAAAATGATATATAAATAGACACTTATCAAATTCCCCCACACTTAGACTTTGCTAGTCCTCGAGCAACTACGACAATATGAAATAAAACTAAATCGAAACAGAATCAACAAAAAATTAAAACACACATGTTTTATCTTGCAAATAGGCCTCAAAGATTGTACTTAATTATAACCCAAGGAAAACTTCAAAATAATGCACTTGATCAAGAATTTTATCTCAAATATTAGTTTCGCTTCACTTCAATTCCTCAAGTGTGTGTGTGTAGAGCCATTCTCACCTAATCACTTGTAACCCGGATGAGTTTATGCATAAAAATGAATCATATTTAATATTGAAGATGTGTGTATAAATGAACTCCATAGGCCTGCTTTTCAAGTCACTCTCCACTAATGTAGACATGCACAACACCAAGGATCAAGTAGGACTTTATTAAGCTTGTAACGTTTGGCTTGGGTGAAGGTATGATAAAGGATAATAATTTGGCTCAAATCACCCACAAACACATAAATCATTCAAGATTATGTGGAGCTCAACCCTTATAACACAACTTATTTCAATTCACCAGGTTACTCCCCCAAACTTATTTAGAACACTCAATCTTTTTTTTTTTTCGTAGAAAACAAAAGAAAACTACACCCCCACACTTTGTTGTTTCATTCTTTTTAAGAATACTTAAGGGTATAGATCTCTTATTCTTATTCTTTTGTTCTTTTTTTTCTTTTTTTCTTTTTTTTCTTTTTTTCTTTTTTTTATTACACTTCCCCTCCCCCACACTTAAACAACACATTGTCCTCAATGTGTAATACGTGGACGATAAGTACAGATTGGATTCTTTTTTCTTTTTTTCTTTTTTTTTATAAACATAATAGAACTCACTTGCATTGCTCATGACACATCCCAACCTCCTCTAACTTCCCAAAACCAGAACATAGCTCAAAATTTAATTGTGAATGATCTACATGCTCATAGGTAAGGGATAAACTGTTTGGAATAAATTCATTTGAGGTTAGGAAATCTTTTAGTGAGTTAACAAAGAAAAAGGCTTACAAAGGCTCAAAGGGGTAACTAGGGATCAATTTCAGTCAAGGTTGGCTATTAAGGCTCAAACGGTCCAAAGATGGCCTAAATCATTTCCCCAATGTTGCACAGCTAGGATTTCGCCTCGAGTGACCATCAAACAAGTTCTAGAATTCATTGAAATCTGAAGAAACATTTAAATTACATAAACTTTCTCTAAGTGAACAAATAACTCAGTGATAATAGCTCAGTGCTCAATGTTGCGCAAGGAATCAAAAGCAAAGCGAAAACCAATAAACATTTCAAGCACACAGATCCATGCATCATTTATCATTTTCCAGAGTTATTCTTAATTCAATCATTATCTTATCATCGACCCACAAAATGCAAGAAAAGAGGTACGTGGCGTTGTTACACCTGAGTCAAGATTGTATATTTCAACAATCCTTAGGACCAGTAGCCCGCAGACTTAAGGTTTCCAGCCTATATACCTTTATTATGAAAGAACAAAACAAGAAACAAGACACTTCAAACAACATGAAATAAACAAACTACAGATTTATTGAGAGAGAATGCGTTTCAAGAGTTAAGAAAACCCCATATTCTGCCATTCTCAGGTTTTTTCACAATGTTTTTTTTTTCGAATCGAAACTGATAAAGACAAAAACACACAACAACTCGAAATTACATAAAACTAAACTTATTCAGAAAATAATAAAGTCCAACAAATCAGCAAACACAAACAAGTCAGTTAGAATGGGTCTAAAAAGTTTAGAAGTTAGCCTCCTTATTCAGCCATTATGGATTAAAGAAATCCAGAATGCGTTTCAAGAGAACTTGAACTTTTTAAGCCACCACTCTAAAAACCAAGATTAGAAAATATTACCTGGGAGGAAAGAAACAACCTGAAAAAACTCAAAAGAAATGACATGAAAAATCTCAAATAAACACACTAAAAAGAAAGCAAACAAAAACGAAGCAAACCAATAGATAGAGATTACAGATGGAGCGTTAAATCCAGTTACGCCTCTTATTGCCTTCTCCAAACCAATCTATGCCGAGATATTGTTGGTTGGATCAGGCGAAAGGCACGAATGCTTGTAATTGTGTCATTAACCCCCTTGACAGTTGAAGCCTGTAACCAGGCATTTGACTCGCTGACGCGTGAGATGAAGTTTTTTCTACAGCTTGATCAAGAAAGGACAACAAACCATCAAAAAAATTATTAACATTTAACAAACCAATGGGTTTCCGATGGATGTTTAGCTGTGCCCAAGAGGTGATTTGAAATATCTCCTCTAATGTACCATAACCACCCGGCAAAGTTATAAATGCATCGACTTAACAACCATATTTGCAATACGCTCATGCATACTAGAGACCTGTAACTCTTCCCCGATTGTGTTGCCTACGATATCTCGTACAGCTAATGGTTTAGGGATAATGCCGAGAACTTTGCTCCTCCTAGGGATGCAGCTGTTGACACACACCCCATTAACCCAAGACTACCCCCTCCATAAATCAAATTACTACCCCTCGCAGCTAATGTCCTACCAAGATCAAGAGCTGCTGTGGTAACTCTCCATCTTTACCAAATTGCGATCCGCAAAATACGCATATATTGCGGAATCGCCGAATTGGTGTTTTCTCCATTTCTACAAGTGCTCTAATCTTGTGTAAGACACGTCAGATATTATGCTTTTCAATTGCAAGACAGGTTATGGAATGACATATGAAAATATGCAGAATATATATATACACCCATAAAACTCTCAAATTTTGACACATGGGAACATACTTTCGGTGGGGGTTGCTCGATGCAGATTTATCGCCCCAAGATTTG
>SNVD02006714.1:0-26354 GCA_013180625.2 Boswellia sacra | reverse complement strand
ACAGAATCAGAGAAAAATTAAAACACACCAATGCGTCAACTTGCAAATAGGCCTCAAAGATTGTACTTAATTATAACCCAAGGAATACTTCAAAATAATGCACTTGATCAAGAATTTTATCTCAAAAATTAGTTTCGCTTCACTTCAATTCCTCAAGTGTGTGTGTGTAGAACCATTCTCACCTAATCACTTGTAACCCGGATGAGTTTATGCTTAAAAATGAATCATATTTAATAGTGAAGATGTATGTATAAATGAACTCCATAGGCCTGCTTTTCAAGTCATCTCCACTAATGTAGACATGTACAACACCAAGGATCAAGTAGGACTTTATTAAGCTTGTAACGTTTGGCTTGGGTGAAGGTATGATCAAGGATAATAATTTGGCTCAAATCACCCAAAAACACATATCTTCAATATTATTTTGACCCATCCCAGGACATAAAAATTCATTCTTATTCATCAAATTACTCTCCCAAACTTATTCAGAACACTCGAACTCTCTTTTTTCTTTTTTCTTTTTTCTTTTTTCCTTTTTTCTTCTTTTTTTTTTTTTTGTAGAAAGCAAAAGAAACTACACCTCCACACTTTGTTGTTTCATTCTTTTTAAGAACGCCCAAGGGTATAGAACTCTTTTTTTTCTATTTTATCTTTTTTTTTTAACTGCAATTCCACTCCCCCACACTTAAACAATACATTGTCCTCAATGTTTAAGTACGTGAAAGATAAGTACAGATTTTTTTTTTCTCTTTTTTTTTTTTTACAAACATAATAAAACTCACTTGCATTGCTCATTGCATAATCCAACCTCCTCTAACTTCCCAAAACCAGAACATAACTCAAAATGTAATTGCGAATGATTTACATGCTCATAGGTAAGGGATAAACTGTTTGGAACAAATTCATTTGAGGTTAGAAAATCTTTTAGTGAGCTAACAAAGAAAAAAGCTTACAGAGGCTCAAAGGGGTAACTAGGGATCAATTTCAGTCAAGGTTGGCTATTAAGGCTCAAACGGTCCAAAGATGGCCTAAATCATTTCCCCTATGTTGCACAGTCTAGGATTTCGCCTCGAGTGAGCATCAAACAAGTTCTAGAATTCATTGAAATCTGAAGAAACATTTAAATTACATCAACTTTCTCTAAGTGAACAAATAACTCAGTGATAATAGCTCAGTGCTCAATGTTGCGCAAGGAATCAAAAGCAAAGCGAAAACCAATAAACATTTCAAGCACACAGATCCATGCATCATTTAGCATTTTCCAAGAGTTATTCTTAATTCAATCATTATCTTATCATCGACCCACAAAATGCAAGAAAAAAGGTACGTGGAGTTGTTACACCTGAGTCAAGATTGTATATTTCAACAATCCTTAGGACCAGTAGCCCGCAGACTAAGGTTTCCAGCCTACATACCGTTATTATGAAAGAACAAAACAAGAAACAAGACACTTCAAACAACATGAAATAAACAAACTATAGATTTATTTAGAGAGAATGCGTTTCAAGAATTAAGGAAACCCCATATTCTGCCCATTCTCAGTTTTTTTTTTCCATATTGTTTTTTTTTTTTTAAATCCAAAACTGATAAAGATAAAAACACATAACACTCTAAATTACGCAAAACTAAACTCACTCATAAAATAACAAAGTTCAACAAGTCAGCAAACAAAAACAAGTTAGTTAGAATGGGTCTACAAAGTTTAGAATTTAGCCTCCTTATTCAGCCATTATGGATTGAAGAGATCCAGAATGCGTTTTTCAATAGAACTTGAACTTTTTAAGCCACCACTCCTAAAACCGCGATAAAAATATTGCCCTGTACGAAAGAATTACACCTGAAAAGCTGAAAAAGAACCCTAAAAATCTCAACGATCACACACTAAAAAGACCGCAAAAAAAAACGAAGCCAAACCAGTAATTGGGATTAGCAGCTGGAGGGTTAGATCCAGTTGACCCAGCCTTTTGTTGCCTCTCCAAACCATTTATCCGGCCATTGGTGAATCAGTTGAATAGACAATTCTTGTAGTTTGTAATTAACTCTCCTGCAGTTGAAGCTGTAAACGCAGTATTTGCCTTGCTGACGCGTGAATGAAATTTTTTTTTCTACAGCTGATCAGAAGGACAACAAACCATGCAAAAAAATTATTAACATCACAACCAAAATGGGGTTTTTTTTTTTCCCCCCCCCCCTGATGGATGTTTAGGCTGTTCCCAAGATTTTATTTGAAATATCCTCCTCTATGTACCATAACCACCCGGCAAAGCTATAAATGCATCGGACTTAACAACCATATGTGCAATAAGCTCATGCATACTAGAGACCTGTAACTCTTCCCCGATTGTGTTGCCTACGATATCTCGTACAGCTAATGGTTTATGGATAATGCCGAGAACTTTGCTCCCTCCTAGGGATGCAGCTGTTGACACACACCCCATTAACCCAAGACTACCCCCTTCATAAATCAAATTAATACCCCTCGCAGCTAATGTCCTACCAAGATCAAGAGCTACTGTGGTAAACTCTCCATCTTTACCAAATTGCGATCCGCAAAATACGCATATATTGCAGAATCGCCGAATTGGTGTTTTCTCCATTTCTACAAGTACTCTAATCTTGTGTAAGACACGTTAGATATTATGCTTTTCAATTGCAAGACAGGTTATGGAATGACATATGAAAATATGCAGAATGTATATATACACCCATAAAACTCTCTAATTTTGACACATGGTGACATACTTTCGGTGGGGGTTGCTCGATGCAGATTTATCGCCCCAAGATTTGAAAAAATGAGATATGCTTTCGGCGAGGTTTGAAAAAACCTACACACTTGTCTCCCACGTGTGCATGAAAAATGGAGATAAACTTTCGGTGGGGTTTGAAAAAAAACCGCCACACTTGTCTCCCACGTGAAGCATGAAAAGTAAAGATATACTTTCGGCAGAGGTTGACAAAACCTCCATACTTGTCTTCCACGTGTGCTTATACATGGGGTAGTCATCTGGTTTGTCAAAAAGAAAACTTGAAATTAAAACAAACAAAATCAACAAACAACAACAACACAAAAAACAACATTGATAATCAGATCAAACGAAACAAGAAAGAAATAAAATTCGACAACAACACACACATTCAAATATACAAGTAGTTGTGATTGTGGCTCACATCTTCCTCTTGTTTTACGTCCAGTAACGGATGAAACGCCTTCTATGAGTCGGTGATTTGCTTCCCATCCAGTTTTCTTATAAACTGGCAAACAGGGTCATTTTTATTCAGATTCCCTAGACTATAACACTGCAATTCATCACGAAATTGTGTCCATAGATTAAGCAATTCACGCTGAACAAGTCCACAAGAATGTGACTCGAGAGTTAACAAAACATTATCCAGCGACTCATTACTCAAACCATTCTTAATAAATGAAAGTTTATCTTCTCTATTCCTGGACGCAAAACCTAATGAACGACAAGTCTGGTTACAATTCCATCTAGCACATTTATAACATACTTGTAACCTTTTCGCTCTTCGCCTCTTGGCGTAGTAGCTCTTTCCTCGACCAGGCATGTATTTTGCGAGATTAATGTCCGGCTCACCGGACAATCTCACCTTGGCTTCGATAAGCCATCGGATATCATCAGGGACATTTAGGAGCATCAATGCCCAAAGTCTAGTCATCCGTACTTTATAAATTTTAAACACAGCAGTTTGAGGAAGTGAAGGGAATTATTTACGAAGGTTCGATAGAAAGATATCGGCATCCATTGAAGAGGAGAAAAGAAGAGATATTACCGATAATGCGATCGAGTTTCTTTTTCTCCAAGATATGCGCGTTTCAAACCTTTGGCGAATGACTTCGATTTCCGTTTGGATGTTTCCACAAGCTGCTGCACAAATGAGCTCAAAGCACAGAGTAATCAAATTAAACAAAAGGAAGGAAAAGAAAAGAGCAGAAACGAAACTAAAAACACATAAAAGAGATAACAACACAATAACAAACAAAAGTCAAAAACAAGTAAAAACAAATAAAGACAAATAAGACAGATGTCAAAGAGAGATAAAACCTGATCAATTTGATGGCCTATGAAAGGAATCTCCTCGAGACCCAAAAATCAATCATTATTACCTTATTTTATTTTTCTTTCTTTTTTAATTTATTTTTCAAAAACATTGGGTTGCCTCCCAATAAGCGCTTGGTTTAACGTCCTCAGCCCGACGTTGGTTCCATCATGGGAGGATCCAATCTCTGCTGTGCTTCTCTAGTGGGCTTGGATCCTTTTTCCAACAAGAATTGGTGCATGCATATGGCTGGGCCTTGGATGTTAGCAATCGTCCACCCAATAGCTATTTTGTGCTCTATAAGTATTCGGACGAGTTTCTCTTCTTGTATTCGTGCAAGGCCCATTTCCATTGTAACTCGCAAAGTATCATTCTCACCCAAGAATCCGTGATTCAAATGATCTGGAAGTGACTTAAGCTCCAGGCAGGGGCATGTCATCACAGAAGGAAAGAATTTTCCTCATTAGGCTAAGGAAAATTGAATGCACGAAACATCATACCTAAGTTATGGTTCTAGCTTGGTCTCATCAGCTTGCAACTTTCTCCATTTCCTTTTAGGACTAACTTGTATCAGCTTTCTTGGTTCTTTGAAACTTTCTATCCTTATGTGTTCACTAATAGCAACATCCACTCCATTCTTGCGAGTTAACTCAAACATTGTTGTGGCAAATAATCAATAACGTCAACTGCAAAAACAGAATGTAAGTCATTAGAGTACCTCATTTCCTCAAAAATATTAAAATATATCACCTTGCCCTCAAACTCTATGGTCAAAGTGCCATAATGAACATCAATCTTGATTCTAGCAGTTTTCGAGAATGGCCTCCCTAAAAGAATCGGTGTTGGATTAGGAGATGTCTCATCCTCTATTTTAAGGACATAGAAGTCTGCTGGAAAAACCAATTGATTCACCTGCACAAGCACATCTTTCACAACTCTTTTGCGATATGCATTAAAATGATCAGCAAACTGAATGGTAATACCAGTTTTCGCAAAAGGTCCAAGATTTAAAGAAGCATAAATAGAATATGGCATTATGTTAATAGATGCTTCTAAATCTAACATAACTCTTTCAGACTTGGTTTTACCAATGGTGCATGGCATGGTGAACGTACCTGGATCTTTGCACTTTGGAGCAATTTTCCTTTGCAATACAGCTGAAACATCTTCCTCCACACTGGACTTTATCATTTTCTTTTTTACTTCTTTGCTGGTGCAATTACTCCTTGGAACTTTTGTAAATGAGTTACTTGCTCCGATAGCATTCCAAAAGTGGTATATTTACCTCGATTTTGTGAGAAGGTCCAGATTTCTTGTTCTTGTTCCTCCTTCTTCGATTTTGCAAATCTACTAGGAACAAGTGGCGGAGAAACATATGAGGCATGGGGGTTTGCTAGGATTCTACCTTAAAGTCAGTGTTTTGTTCATGGTGGAATTTGTGTCATCTCCTTCATCAGTTTGTGATTTCTTTGGCAGGACATCTAATTGCTCTTCATTTTGCAAAGTTATCGCACAAGAATTCTCTCTTGGATTGATCATCGTTTGACAAGATAAGTCTTCTGAGCCTTGGCCCTCGAATTTGCTCATGCTAGTGGCCAATTGTCCCATTTGATTTGCCAGGTTTTGGATACTTGCCCCAGTTTCCTGCTGGAATTGCATTGTGTTAGTGGCAAGTGCATTAATAATGTCCTGGAGAGACATACCTTGTGAAGCTGGTTGCGGTGCTGGATGTGGCATTGGTGGTGGTTGCATTTGAAAAGGTTGCTGCACTCTAGGTTGATTGAAACCTTGTGGCCGATTTGGTATCACATTTGGAGTGATTGGTTGATGATTCCAGTAACTGAAATTATGTTGATCTTCCCATCCAGCAGTGTAAGTGCTAGAGAAAGGATCATACCATTGCCTCGTTTGTCCTGGAAATCCACCCATGGCATTGGCTTGTTCCATATATTCCTCTTGTAAAGTTGGATACATGTCGATTGGATGCTCCATCGTAGAATATATCCCACATTCATAAGATTTTTGCATATCTCCTACAGCCCTGTTTTCCACAAGAGAGGTTAGCTCAGAAAGTTGTTGTTCAATGTTCGGAGTGCTTACCTCATTTACTCTCCATGGTACTTTGTGGCTCAAATCCGCTACTGAATTGATAGAAGTTTACTGCCATGTTGTCTAAACACAAACAATCAGAAAAGAAAAACAAAGAAAATATGAATCAACAATGAAAACAAAATAACAATCGATTAGAAAATCAATCCCTGGCAACGGCGCCAAAAACTTGATGCGTTCGAAACTAGCAAGTATACTAGTCGCACAAGTAATAAAGTGATTAGTAAGATATCGTTCCCACGAGGATTGATTCTAATTGAATTTGTTATTTCCAGCAACAATAAACTAAACAGTGGGGGGTTTTTGTTGAATGCTTTACTAAATGAAATAAGAATGCAAGTAAAGAATAACAAAACAGAAAGTAAATTTGAATGAAAAATCAATGTGAGAAAGCTGGTTAAGGGATCCTTCTCTACCACAAGATATGGATTTGCGAATTAATTGTAGAATTGTCATCTAATTACAGCCTTGAAGTTATCAACCGTAGATAATAACAAGCTCTATTACCCCAATCTTTCCTTACTTTGTTGTTAAATAAAACAAGCTCTTTATTTAATCTCTATCCATTAAACACCCTAGAACAAGCTCTCTAAATTTAATTCAATGGATGCATTACGATAAGAAAGATAGGTTGATCTAAGCAATAAACACACAAGCTCGGATTATTTAACTTAGGTTGTATTCTCCAATTGCAATCTCTGATTACAATTTTGCTACTAATGATTAGAAATTCAAGACAATTACGGATCAAGATGTCTAGTCTAGCAATAGACAATATCCAGATTATATTCAGTTGGCCACCCAAATACAATCCAGCAAGCAATCATAAGCATTAAATATGGGAAAATACAAGCAACTTCAATTAGAGAATAGGATAACAATTCCTTGCACAATCAATTCACAAAAACCATATCAAGGGCTTTAAAATCACCCTCAACCAATTCAGATTCAGTTACACATGTTTAAGAACGTGGTAAATACAATACAACATGGAGACATTCCAGAAAATGAAAGGGAAGGGAAAAACTTAGCAAATTTTATGTAATTCTCTTTGGATTGTAGTTCTTCCTCTTTCCAAGCTTCCTTTCTCCTTCAAGAACTCCAAGAGATGAAAGAATTCCAGAGCTTCAGCCTCCACCACGTTCTCCCCCCTCCAAGTTATGAAAATAAAACCCTAAAATGTGTTTAAATACTCTGCTACAGTGACTTGCTACAGTGCCCCGTATTATACATGCTACAGTGCTGTGGAATTATATTTCTATACATCTCACACTGTTTTGATTACAACTTTTGGTACACTGAATGGATTTATAAACCGTAAATTTCTCCAGAAAATAGACTTCGAGAGCTTTCCAACGGTATATAACATGTCATTGGGTTCATTGTATATCAATACAATTAAATCCGAGAAGATCGCTGACTAGCAGAGGTGAAAATGAAGGGTTTTACTCCATTTTTGTGCAAGTTGCTCCAAAAACTCCTACAAACATCAAAACACACAAAAACATAAAAATACCACGGAATATAGCAAAGAAACATGGACGAATTGATATAAAAGTAATACATAAATAGACACCTATCACTTTGCCATCTGTCTCATTTGCTTTATTGTTTGTTTTTTACTTTCGTTTGCTCTTGTGTTTTTATTTCTTTTATGTGTCTCTATTTTCTTTTCTTTTCGTTTCTTTTCTTTTCTTGTGTTTAATTTGATTATTCCGTGCTTCGAGTTCAATTGTGCAACAGCTTGAGGAAACATTCAAACGGGAGTTGAAGCCATTGTTTGAAGGTTTGAAACGTGCATATCTGGGAGAAGAACAAACTCAATCGCATTAGCGGTAATATCTCTCCTTTTCTTCTCTTCAATGGATGCTGATATCTTTCTATCGAACCTTCGTAAATATTTCCCTTCACTTCCTCAAAATGCTGTGTTTAAAATTTATAAAGAACGGATGACTAGACTTTTGGCATTGATGCTCCTAAATGTGCCTGCTGATATCCGATGGCTTATCGAAGCCAAGGTGAGATTGTCCGGTGAGCCGGACATTAATCTCGCAAAATACATGCCTGGTCTAGGAAGAGCTACTACGCCAAGAGGCGAAGAGCGAAAAGGTTACAAGTATGTTATAAATGTGCTAGATGGAATTGTAACCAGACTTGTCGTTCATTAGGTTTTGCGTCCAGGAATAGAGAAGATAAACTTTCATTTATTAAGAATGGTTTGAGTAATGAGTCGCTGGATAATGTTTTGTTAACTCTCGAGTCACATTCTTGTGGACTTGTTCAGCGTGAATTGCTTAATCTATGGACACAATTTCGTGATGAATTGCAGTGTTATAGTCTAGGGAATCTGACTAAAAACGACCCTGTTTGCCATTTTATAAGAAAAATGGATGGGAAGCAAATCCCCGACTCATAGAAGGCGTTTCAGCCGTTACTGGACGTAAAACCAGAGGAAGATGTGAGCCACAATCACAACTACGTGTATATTTGAATGTGTGTTGTTGTTGTAGAATTTTTTTTCTTGTTTCGTTTGATCTGATTATCAATGTTGTTTTTGTGTGTTGTTGTTTGTTGATTTTGTTTGTTTTAATTTCAAGTTTTCTTTTTGACAAACCATATGACTACCCTATGGCATAAGTACACGTGGGAGACAATTGTGGAGGTTTTGTCAACCTCCACCGAAAGTGTATCTCCATTTTCCATGCTTCACGTGGGAGACAAGTGTGTAGGTTTTGTCAAACCTCGCCGAAAGTATATCTCATTTTTTCAAATCTTGGGGCGATAAATCTGCATCAAGCAACCCCCACCGAAAGTATGTCCCCATGTGTGAAAATTTGAGAGTTTTATGGGTGTATATATACATTCTGCATATTTTCATATGTCATTCCATAACCTGTCTTGCAATTGAAAAGCATATAATCTAACGTGTCTTACACAAGATTAGAGCACTTGTAGAAATGGAGAAAACACCAATTCGGCGATTCCGCAATATATGCGTATTTTGCGGATCGCAATTTGTTAAAAATGGAGAGTTTACCACAGCAGCTCTTGATCTTGGTAGGACATTAGCTGCGAGGGGTATTAATTTGATTTATGGAGGGGGTAGTCTTGGGTTAATGGGGTGGGTGTCAACAGCTGCATCCCTAGGAGGGAGCAAAGTTCTCGGCATTATCCCTAAACCATTAGCTGTACGAGATATCGTAGGCAACACAATCGGGGAAGAGTTACAGTTCTCTAGTATGCATGAGCGTATTGCACATATGGTTGTTAAGTCCGATGCATTTATAGCTTTGCCGGGTGGTTATGGTACATTAGAGGAGATATTTCAAATCACCTCTTGGGCAACGCTAAACATCCATCGGAAACCCATTGGTTTGTTAAATGTTAATAATTTTTTTGATGGTTTGTTGTCCTTTCTTGATCAAGCTGTAGAAAAAAATTTCATTTCACCGTCAGCAAGGCAAATGCTGGTTACAGCTTCAACTGCAGGAGAATTAATTGACAAACTACAAGAATTCGTCTATTCACCTGATCCAACAGTGGCTCGGATAAATTGGTTTGGAGAAGGCAACAAAAGGCGTCAACTGGATTTAACCCTCCATCTGTAATCTCTATTTGCTGGTTTGCTTCGTTTTTGTTTGCTTTCGTTTTAGTGTGTTTATTTGAGATTTTTCATGTCGTTTCTTTTGAGCTTTTTCAGGTTATTTCTTTCGTCCCAGGTAATATTTTCTAATCTCGGTTTTTAGAGTGGTGGCTTAAAAAGTTCAAGTTCTCTTGAAACGCATTCTGGATCTCTTCAATCCATAATGGCTGAATAAGGAGGCTGATGCGTTCGAAACTAGCAAGTATACTAGTCGCACAAGTAATAAAATGATGAGTAAGATATCGTTCCCACGAGGATTGATTCTAATTGAATTTGTTATTCGAAAGTAAAAACAGAATAAATGGGGGGTTTTGTTGGTTGATTAACTAAACTTAATGCAAAGGCAAAAGAAGAATAACACAATGCAAATTTAAACTGATTGAAAAATCAATGAGGGAAACCTGGTTAAGGGTTCATTCTCTGCCACAAGATATGAATTTGCGAATTAATCGTAGAATTGTCATCCAATTACAGTAATGAAGTTATCAACCGTAGATAACAACAAGCTCTGTTATCCCAATCTTTCCTTACTTTGTTGTTTAATAATATAGGCTCTTTATTTAATCTCTATCCATTAAACAACCTAGAACAAGCTCTCTAAATTTAATTCAATGGATGCATTACAAAAGAAAGACAGGTTAATTTAAGCAATAAACACACAAGCTTGGATTATTTAACTTATGTTATATTCTCCAATTGCAATCTCTGATCACAATTTTGCTACTAATGATTAGAAATTCAAGACAATTACGGATCAAGATTTCTAATCTAGCAATAGACAATATCCAGATTATATTCAGTTGGCCACCCAAATACAATCCAGCAAGCAATCATAAGCATTATACATTGGAAAATACAAGCAACTTCAATTAGAGAATTGGATAACAATTTCTTACACAATCAACTCACAAAATCCATATCAAGGGCTTTGAAATCACCCTCAACCAATTCAGATTTAGTTACATATATTCAGACAGAACACAAATACAATAGAATATGGAGACATTCCATAAAATGAGAGGAAAAGGGAAAACTTAGCAAATTTGATGAAATCTATTAAGATTTGTAGTTCTTCCTCTTTCCAAGCCTTCAATCTCCTTCAAGAACTCCAAGAGATGAGAGAAATCCAAAGATGCAGCCTCCTCCACGTTCTCCTCTCTTCAAGTTATGAAATAAAACCCTAAAATGTGTTTAAATACTCTGCTACAGTAACGTGCTACATGTCCCGTATTATACATGCTACAGTGATGTGTGGAATTACATTTCTACACTTCTCACACTGTTTTGATTACAACTTTCGGTACACTGTATGGATTCATAAACTGTAAATTTCTCCAAAAAGTAGACTTCGAGAGCTTTTCAACGGTATATGATATTTCATCGTGTTCATTGTATATCAATACAATTAAATCCGAGAAGATGGTTGACTAGCAGAGGTGAAAATGAAGGGTTTTACTCCATTTTTGTGCAAGTTGCTCCAAAACTCCTACAAACATCAAAACCACACAAAAACATAAAAATACCAAGGAATATAGCAAAGAAACATGGACGAATTGATATAAAAGTAATACATAAATAGACACCTATCAGAGGCTAACTTCTAAACTTTGTAGACCCATTCTAACTAACTTGTTTTTGTTTGCTGACTTGTTGAACTTTGTTATTTTATGAGTGAGTTTAGTTTTGCGTAATTTAGAGTTGTTATGTGTTTTTATCTTTATCAGTTTTGATTTAAAAAAAACAATTGTGGAAAAACCTGAGAATGGCAGAATATGGGGTTTCTTTAACCCTTGAAACGCATTCTCTCTAAATAAATCTGAAGTTTGTTTATTTCATGTTATTTGAAGTGTCTTGTTTCTTGTTTTGTTCTTTCATAATAAAAGTATATAGGCTGGAAACCTTAAGTCTGCGGGCTACTGGTCCTAAGAATTGTTGAAATATACAATCTTGACTCAGGTGTAACAACGCCACGTACCTCTTTTCTTGCATTTTGTGGGTCGATGATAAGATAATGATTGAATTTAGAATAACTCTTGGAAAATGATAAATGATGCATGGATCTGTGTGCTTGAAATGTTTATTGGTTTTCGCTTTGCTTTTGATTCCTTGCGCAACATTGAGCACTGAGCTATTATCACTGAGTTATTTGTTCACTTATAGAAAGTTTATGTAATTTAAATGTTTCTTCAGATTTCAATGAATTCTAGAACTTGTTTTATGGTCACTCGAGGCGAAATCCTAGACTGTGCAACATTGGGGAAATGATTTAGGCCATCTTTGGACCGTTTGAGCCTAATAGCCAACCTTGACTGAAATTGATCCCTAGTTACCCCTTTGAGCCTTTGTAAGCCTTTTTCTTTGTTAACTCACTAAAGATTTCCTAACCTCAAATGAATTTATTCCAAACAGTTTATCCCTTACCTATGAGCATGTAGATCGTTCACAATTAAATTTTGAGCCATGTTCTGGTTTTGGGAAGTTAGAGGAGGTTGGGATGTGTCATGAGCAATACAAGTGAGTTCTATTGTGTTTAAAAAAAAAAACAGAAAAAAAAAACCAATCTGTACTTATCGTCCACGTACTCACACATTGAGGACAATGTGTTGTTTAAGTGTGGGGGAGGGGAAGTGTAATAAAAAAAAAAGAAGAAAAAAAAGAAGAAGAATAAGAGATCTATACTGATGCGTTCGAAACTAGCAAGTATACTAGTCGCACAAGTAATAAAGTGATGAGTAAGATATCGTTCCCACGAGGATTGATTCTAATTGAATTTGTTATTCGAAAGCAACAATAAACTAAATGAGGGGGGTTTTGTTGATTGATTAACTAGATGAAATAATTACTGCATTAAAGATAAACAAAACAGAAAGTTAATTTGGACGTGAACACTCAATGGAGAAACCTGTTATGTATCATTCTCTGTCTGCCACAAACTTGGATTTGCTAATTACTCATAGAATTGTCATCCATTACACCATTGAAATTATCAACGTAAGATAACCATACCTGTTATCCCAATCTTTCCTTACTTTGTTGTTAAACAAAACATGCTCTTTATTTAATCTCTATCCATTAAACAACCTAGAACAAGCTCTCTAAGTTTAATTCAATGGCTGCATTACGATAAGAAAGATAGGTTGATCTAAGCAATAAACACACAAGCTCGGATTTTTTAACTTAGTTTGTATTCTCCAATTGCAATCTCTGATCACAATTTTGCTACTAAGGATTAGAAATTCAAGACAATTACGGATCAAGATTTCTAGTCTAGCAATAGACAACAACCAGATTATATTCAGTTGGCCATTTGAAATACAATCCAGCAATCAATCATAAGCATTAGACATTGGGAAAATACCAAGCAACTTCATTAGAGAATTGGATACAACTTCTTGCCAAATCAACTTACAAAAACCATATCATGGGCTTTGAAATCACCCTCAACCAATTCAGATTCAGTTACACATGTTTAAGAACGTGGTAAATACAATACAACATGGACACATTCCAGAAAATGAAAGGGAAGGGAAAAACTTAGCAAATTTGATGTAATTCTCTTTGGATTGTAGTTCTTCCTCTTTCCAAGCTTCCTTTCTACTTCAAGAACTCCAAGATATGAAAGAATTCCAGAGCTTCAGCCTCCACCACGTTCTCCCCTCTTCAAGTTATGAAAATAAACCCTAAAATGTGTTTAAATACTCTGCTACAGTGCTTGCTACAGTGACCACGTATTATACATGCTACAGTGGATTGTGGAATTACATTTCTATACATCTCACACTGTTTTGATTACAACTTTTGGTACACTGAATGGATTTATAAACCGTAAATTTCTCCAGAAAATAGACTTCGAGAGCTTTCCAACGGTATATAACATGTCGTCGGGTTCATGTATATCAATACAATTAAATCCGAGAAGATCACTGACTAGCAGAGGTGAAAATGAAGGGTTTTACTCCTTTTTGTGCAAGGTTTTGTCTCCAAACTCCTACAAACATCAAAACCGACTAACAAAACATAAAAATACCAAGAATATAGCAAAGAAACATGAACGAATTGATATAAAAGTAATACATAAATAGACACCTATCAAATTCCCCCACACTTAGACTTTGCTAGTCCTCGAGCAACTAAAAGGATACGAAACAAAACTAAACCGAAACAGAATCAAAGAAAAATTAAAACACACCAATGCTTCAACTTGCAAATAGGCCTCAAAGATTGTACTTAATTATAACCCAAGGAATACTTCAAAATAATGCACTTGATCAAGAATTTTATCTCAAAATTAGTTTCGCTTCACTTCAATTCCTCAAGTGTGTGTGTGTAGAGCCATTCTCACCTAATCACTTGTAACCCGGATGAGTTTATGCATAAAAATGAAATCATATTTAATATTGAAGATGTGTGTATAAATGAACTCCATAGGCTTGCTTTTCAAGTCACTCTCCACTAATGTAGACATGCACAACACCAAGGATCAAGTCGGACTTTATTAAGCTTGTAACGTTTGGCTTGGGTGAAGGTATGATAAAGGATAATAATTAGGCTCAAATCACCCACAAACACATAAAATCATTCAATATTATGTGAAGCTCAAGCCCATGACATAAAAATTCATTCTTATTCATCAAATGACTCTCCCAAACTTATTCAGAATACTCGAACTCTCTTTTTTTTTTGTAGAAAGCAAAGAAACTACACCCCCACACTTTGTTGTTTCATTCTTTTTAAGAACGCCCAAGGTTATAGAACTCTTTTTTTTTCTTTTTTTTTTTTAACTATAATTCCACTCCCCCACACTTAAACAATACATTGTCCTCAATGTTTAAGTACGTGGAAGATAAGTACAGATTTTTTTCTCTCTTTTTTTTTTTTTACAAACATAATAAAACTCACTTGCATTGCTCATGGCACAATCCAACCTCCTCTAACTTCCCAAAACCAGAACATAGCTCAAAATGTAATTGCGAATGATTTACATGCTCATAGGTAAGGGATAAACTGTTTGGAACAAATTCAATTGAGATTAGGAAATCTTTTAGTGAGTTAACAAAGAAAAAGGGTTACAGAGGCTCAAAGGGGTAACTAGGGATCAATTTTAGTCAAGGTTGGCTCTTAAGGCTCAAACGGTCCAAAGATGGCCTAAATCATTTCCCTAATGTTGCACAGTCTAGGATTTCGCCTCGAGTGACCATCAAACAAGTTCTAGAATTCATTGAAATCTGAAGAAACATTTAAATTACATAAACTTTCTCTAAGTGAACAAAAAACTCAGTGATAATAGCTCAGTGCTCAATGTTGCGCAAGGAATCAAAAGCAAAGCGAAAACCAATAAACATTTCAAGCACACAGATCCATGCATCATTTATAATTTTCCAAGAGTTATTCTTAATTCAATCATTATTTTATCATCGACCCACAAAATGCAAGAAAAGAGGTACGTGGCGTTGTTACACCTGAGTCAAGATTGTATATTTCAACAATCCTTAGGACCATTAGCCCGCAGACTTAAGGTTTCCAGCCTATATACCTTTATTATGAAAGAACAAAACAAGAAACAAGACACTTCAAACAACATGAAATAAACAAACTACAGATTTATTGAGAGAGAATGCGTTTCAAGAGTTAAGAAAACCCCATATTCTGCCATTCTCAGTTTTTCCACAATGTTTTTTTTTTGAATCGAAACTGATAAAGACAAAAACACAACAACTCGAAATTACATAAAACTAAACTTACTCAGAAAATAATAAAGTCCAACAAATCAACAAACACAAACAAGTCAGTTAGAATGGGTCTAAAAAGTTTAAAGGTTAGCCTCCTTATTCAGCCGTTCTGGATTAAAGAGATCCAGAATGCGTTTCAAGAGGACTTAAAATTTTTAAGCCTCCACTCTAAAAATTAAGATTAGAAAATATTACCTGGGACGAAAGAAACAACCTGAAAAAAAACTCAAAAAGAAAAAACATGAAAAACTTCAAATAAACACAATAAAAAGAAAGCAAACAAAAACGAAGCAAACCAGCAAATAGAGATTACAGATGGAGTGTTAAATCTAGTTGACGCCTTTTATTGCCTTCTCCAAACCAATTTATCCGAGCCATTGTTGGATCAGGCGAATAGACGAATTCTTGTAGTTTGTCAATTAACTCCCCTGCAGTTGCAAAGTCTGAACGCATTCTAACAAGCTTGGCATCCACCGACTGTGAGATGAAGTTTTTTTCTACTGCTTGATCAAGAAAAGACAACAACCATCAAAAAAATTATTGACATTTAACAAACCAATGGATTTCCGATGGATGTTTAGCTGTGCCCAAGAGGTGATTTGAAATATCTCCTCTAATGTACCATAACCACCGGGCAAAGCTATAAATGCATCAGATTTAATGACCCTATGTGCAATACGCTCATGCATGCTAGAGACCTGTAACTCTTCCCCCATTGTGTTGCCTATGATATCTCGCACAGCTAATGGTTTAGGGATAATCGCCAGAGAGAACTTTCCCCTCCTAGGGAGCAGCTGCGACACACACCCCATTAACCCCAGACTACCCCCTCCATAAATCAAATTAATACCCCTCGCAGCTAATGTCCTACTAAGATCAAGAGCTGCTGTGGTAAACTCTCCATCTTTACCAAATTGCGATCCACAAAATACGCAAATATTTTGGAATCGTCGAATTGGTGTTTTCTCCATTTCTACAATTGCTCCGAACTTGTGTAAGACAATGGTGCACGTTAGGTATTATGCGATTCAAGTGCAAGATAGGTTATAAAATGACATTTGAAAACATGCGGACTGGATATATACACACGTGAAACTCACAAATTTGACACATGGAGACATAATTTCGGTGGGGGTTGTTCGATGCAGATTTATCGCCCCCAAGTTGTGAAAAAATGAGATATGCTTTCGGCGGGGTTTGACAAAACCTACACACTTATCTCTCACGTGAAGCATGAAAAATGGAAATATATTTTCGGTGGGGTTTGACAAAACCGCCACACTTGTCTCCCACGTGAAGCATGGAAAGTAGAGATATACTTTCGGTAGGGTTTGACAAAACCTCCACACTTGTCTCCCACGTGTGCCTATGTCATGGGGTAGTCATATGGTTTGTCAAAAAGAAAACTTGAAATTAAAACAAACAAAATCAACAAACAATAACAACACGAAAACAACATTGATAATCAAATCAAACAAAACAAAAAAATAAAATAAAATTTGACAACAACAACACACATTCAAATATACAAGTAGTTGTGATTGTGGCTCACATCTTCCTCTGGTTTTACGTCCAGTAACGGCTGAAACGCCTTCTATGAGTCGGGGCTTTGCTTCCCCTCCAGTTTTCTTATAAACTGGCAAACAGGGTCGTTTTTAGTCAGATTCCCTAGACTATAACACTGCAATTCATCACAAAATTGTGTCCAAAGATTAAGCAATTCACGCTGAACAAGTCCACAAGAATGTGACTCAAGAGTTAATAAAACATTATCCAGCGACTCATTATTCAGACCATTCTTAATAAATGATAGTTTATCTTCTCTATTTCTGGACATAGAACCTAATGAACGACAAGTCTGGTTACAATTCCATCTAGCACATTTATAACATACTTGTAACGTTTTCGCTCTTCGCCTCTTGGCGTAGTAGCTTTTTCCTAGACCAGGCATGTATTTTGCGAGATCAATGTCCGGCTCACAGGACAATCTCACCTTGGCTTCGATAAGCCAGCGGATATCCGCAGGCACATTTAAGAGCATCAACACCCAAAGTCTAGTTATCCGTACTTTATAAATTTTAAACACAGCATTTTGAGGAAGTGAAAGAAAATATTTACGAAGGTTCGAGAAAAAGATATCCGCATCCATTGAAGAGAAGAAAATGAGAGATATTACCGATAATGCGATTGAGTCTGTTCCTCCAAGATATGCACGTTTCAAACCTTCGAGCAATAGCTTCAGCTCCCGTTTGAATGTTTCCTCAAGCTGTTGCACTAATGAGCTCAAAGCACGAAAAAATCAAATTAAACAAAAGAAACGTAAAGAAAACAAAATAAAATAAAGATGCATAAAAGAAATAAAAAAAACACAATAGTAAACAAAAGTCAAAAATAAATAAAGAAACAAATGAGACAGATTGCAAAGAGAGATAAAACCTGATCAATTACGTTCGATAAAGCCTATGAGAGGAATCTCCTCGAGACACAAAAATTGATCATCATTACCTTCTTTTCTTCTTCTCTTTTTATATATTTTTCAAAAACATTGGGTTGCCTCCCAATAAGCGCTTGGTTTAACGTCCTCAGCCCGACGTTGGTTCTATCATGGCAGGGTCCAATCTTCGCTGTGCTTCTCTAGTGGGCTTGGATCCTTTTTCCAACAAGATACGATCCATGCATATGGCTGGGCCTTGGATGTCAACAATCGTCCACTCAATAGCTGTTTTGTGATCTCAAAGTACTCGGACGAGTTTCTCTTCTTGTAGTGCTGCAAGACCCATTTCTATTTTAACTGGCAAAGGATCATTCTTATCCAAGAATCCATGCTTCAAATGATCTGAAAGAGGCTTAAGCTCCAAGGTAGGGGCTTTCATCATAGAAGGCAGAAGTTTCACATTAGATAAAGGAAATTGAATGCACAAAACATCATACCTATTTGTGGTTATAGCTATGGTCTCATCTAAGCTTGCCACAGCTTCCTCCTTTTCTTTGGACACTTGTATCAACCTTCTTGATTCCTTGTAATTTTCTGTCCCTATGTGCTCACTAAAAACCACTTCCAATCCATCCTTTTGAGTTAACTCAAAATGTTGTTGTGGCAAAGAATCAATAACATCAACTGCAAAAACAGAATGCAAGTCACTAGGGTACCTCGTTGTCTCAAAAATATTGAAACAAATCACCTCGCCATCGAATTCCATGGTGAGAGTGCCATCATGAACATCAATCTTAGTTCGAGCAGTTTTCAAGAATGGTCTCTCCAAAAGAATTGGTGTTGGATTAGGAGATGTCTCATCCTCCATTTCAAGAACATAGAAGTCTGCTGGGAAAACCAATTGATTCACCTGCACAAGCACATCTTCCACAACTCCCTTGGGATATGTATTAGAACGATCAGTAAGTTGAATGGTAATACCAGTTTCCGCAAGAGGTCCAAGATTTAAAGAAGCATAAATAGAATATGGCATGATATTAATATATGCTCCTAAATCTAACATAGCTCTTTCAAACTTGGTTCTACCAATGGTGCATGGAATGGTGAACGTACCTGGATCTTTGCATTTCGGAGGAATTTTTCTTTGTAGTAAAGCTGAAACATTTTCCCCCACACTTACTTTCTCATTTCCCTTCAACTTTCTCTTGTTGGTGCATAACTCCTTGAGAAATTTTGCATAACGAGGTACTTGCTTAATAGCATCCAGAAGTGGTTTATTTACCTCGATCTTGCGAAAAGTTTCCAGGATTTCCTGTTCTTGTTCCTCCTTCTTTGATTTTGCAAATCTGCTAGGAAAAGGTGGAGGAGTAACATATGAAGGAATTTGAGTTTTGAGGTCTACCTTAGAAGATGATGTTTTGTTCATGGTGGAAGTGGTGTCATCCCCTTTATTAGTTTATGACCTTTTTTGTGGAACTTGTAATTGCTTTCCACTTCTCAAAGTGATTGCACTAGCATTCTCTCTTGGATTGATCAATGTCTGAGAAGGTAATTTTTCTAAGCTCATGCTCTCGAATTTGCTCATGTTAGTAGCCAATTGTCCATGTGATTTTCCAAGTTTGGATACTTGCCCTCGTGTCCTGCTGAAATTGCATTGTGTTAGTAGCAAGTACTTTAACAATGTCCTGGAGATCCATACCTGAGTTTTGTGGAGCTAGTTGTGGTGCTGGTTGTGGTTCCATTTGAAATGATTGCTGCACTCTTGATTGATTGAAACCTCGTGGCTGATTTGGTATGGCATTTGGAGTGATTGGTTGATGATTACTATAACTTTGGCTTGGTTGTCCTAGAAATTCAACCATGGCATTGGCTTGTTCCGAATCTCCTTCTTGCAAAGTTGGACACATGTCGGTTGGATGCTCCGTGGTAGAATATACTCCACATACATAAGATTGATGCATATGTCCTACAGCCACTTGTTTTACAAGAGAGGTAAGCTCAGAAAGTTGTTGTTCAATGTTCGGGGTACTTACCTCATTTACTCTCCTTGTATGTTTGCTCGGCTCAAATTGGCCGCTGAATTGTTGGGAGTTTGCTGCCATGTCGCTAATCAAATGTCTTGCAACATTCGGTGTTTTATTAACCAATGCTCCACCACTAGCAGCATCAATGATACTCTTTCCATTGGTAGGAGACCCTCATAGAAATATTGAATTAGGAGTCCATCACTAATTTGATGGTTTGGACAGCTAGCACAAAACCTTCTAAATCTCTCCCAATATTCATGAAGTGATTCTCCATTGTGTTGTCGAATGCCACTAATATCTTTTTTAATGTTTATAACTTTCGAAGTGGGAAAGTATTTCTCTAAAAGAGTTTACTTATCTCATTCCATGTGGTAATGGTACCCGATGGTAGATAGTATAGCCAATCTTTAGCCGAATCTGCTAATGAGAATGGAAAAGCTCTCAATTTTATTTGCTCCTCAGACACGCCAGTTGGCTTCATACTTGGGCATACCACATGAAATTCTCTGAGGTATTTGATATGATCCTCTCCTGCAAAACCATGAAATGTAGGCAAGAGACGAATTAGTCCAGATTTAAGCTCAAATTCTACCTCAAAATTGGTGCTTATGCATAGCGGTTGTTGATCAATAATTAGAAAGAAAAAAAAGAAGAAGAACCGCTAACTCCTTTAGAGTCGACCGTTTTCCCTTGTCATGCTTCTGATTCAGATTTGCATTGAACTACAAGAAGATGGGAGGGAAGTATGCGTGTGCACGTCAAATTCTGGAGGTTGAGTTGAAATTGACCGATTTAGCCTTAAATTCGAGGATTGAAGAAACTCCTTAATTCTCTTAAGTCGTTGATCAGCTTCTCCCTCAGACATAAAAGCCTAAACACAAACAATCAGGAAATAACAATCAAGAATCAGTAGTAATAACAGAATAACAAATTGATTAGAAAATCAATCCCCGGCAACGGCGCCAAAAACTTGATGCGTTCGAAACTAGCAAGTATACTAGTCGCACAAGTAATAAAGTGAGAAGTAAGATATCGTTCCCACGAGGATTGATTCTAATTGAATTTGTTATTTCCAGCAACAATAAACTAAACAGGGGGGGGGGTTTGTTGATTGATTAACTAAGTGAAATAAGAATGCAAGTAAAGAATAACAAAACAGAAAGTAAATTTGAATGAAAAATCAATGGGAGAAAACTGGTTAAGGGATCCTTCTCTACCACAAGATATGGATTTGCGAATTAATTGTAGAATTGTCATCTAATTACAGCATTGAAGTTATCAACCATAGATAATAACAAGCTCTATTACCCTAATCTTTCCTTACTTTGTTGTTAAATAAAACAAGCTCTTTATTTAATCTCGATCCATTAAACAACCTAGAACAAGCTCTCTGAGTTTAATTCAATGGATGCATTATGATAAGAAAGATAGGTTGATCTAAGCAATAAACACACAAGATCGGATTATTTAACTTAGGTTATATTCTCCAATTGTAATCTCTGATCACAATTTTGCTACTAATGATTAGAAATTCAAGACCATTACGGATCAAGATTTCTAGTCTAGCAATAGACAATATCCAGATTATATTCAGTTGGCCACCCAAATACAATCCAGCAAGCAATCATAAGCATTAAACATGGGAAAATACAAGCAACTTCAATTAGAGAATTGGATAACAATTCCTTGCACAATCAATTCACAAAAACCATATAAAGGGCTTTGAAATCACCCTCAACCAATTCAGATTCAGTTACACATGTTTAAGAACGTGGTAAATACAATACAACATGGAGACATTCCAGAAAATGAAAAAGAAGGGAAAAACTTAGCAAATTTGATGTAATTCTCTTTGGATTGTAGTTCTTCCTCTTTCCAAGCTTCCTTTCTCCTTCAAGAACTCCAGGAGATGAAAGAATTCCAGAGATACAGCCTCCACCACGTTCTCCCCTCTTCAAGTTATGAAAATAAAACCCTAAAATGTGTTTAAATCTGTCTCTTATACACATCTAGATGTGTATAAGAGACAGCTACAGTGCTTGTGGAATTATATTTCTATACATCTCACACTGTTTTGATTACAACTTTTGGTACACTGAATGGATTATAAACCGTAAATTTCTCCAGAAAATAGACTTCGAGAGCTTTCCAACGGTATATAATATGTCATCGGGTTCATTGTATATCAATACAATTAAATCCGAGAAGATGGTTGACTAGCAGAGGTGAAAATGAAGGGTTTTACTCCATTTCTGTGCAAGTTGCTCAAAAACTCCTACAAACATCAAAACCACACAAAAACATAAAAATACCAAGGAATATAGTAAAGAAACATGGACGAATTGATATAAAAGTAATACATAAATAGACACCTATCAAAGAGCAAGTTAGCTTGCTTCCGAAGAATGGTGCTGGCTTCTACAGCTTATCACATATGGAAGACCAGGAATAAAACAATATTTGAAAACAAGGCACCTAATGTAGATACAACTATTAATAGTATAAGATACAGTATACTGCTTAAATACAGCAATGTAAATTCTTTAGATTCTTTGTATAGTCTTATTCAGAAAGTACAGACTATGTAATTGATAGAAGAGGATTCCTATTTGGTTATCAGCAGTCAAAGAACTGTTGTGCTTCCTAGTTAGGCTATAATTGTTTCAAGGCTATCCCCTTGACAGTTTTTCTCTTTTTGCTTATAAGAGCAATAAAGCTTTGGTGTTTCCTACCAAAAAAAAAAAATATTAATTTAAAAATGCAGCTCTTGACCTATAGTGGAATGGGCCAGAGTTACGGACTAGGTCAACTATATTTACAAGATAAAAGGATACTTAGTCAAGTCTACTAGAGTTTGTAATTAAATACTTTCATTAAAGATCCTCTGGGTAGCTGATATAATTATATGAACTAGGACTATAGGCTTGAGAAATTAAATGTTTAATTTAATTGGGTTTATTGTTGAATGTAGCCTAGGTATTAAATTGAACTAAGTGGGCAGGTTATAAATATTGGGCTATGTATTTAATTAATTAAATACATATGAGTTGATTAGGGGTCAATCAACTAGGGCTAACACTTGGTTGGACCTAAGCAGTGCAAACCCTAAAAGCCTAATTAAGAGTTATATGTGATAAAACCCTAATAGAATTATGATAGCCACTTGGTATTAGACAAGGCTTAAGACACATATATAAAGGGAAACCCTAGCATTTTGTGCCACACACGTTAGGAAGCCATGTAGGGTTTTGCGCCAACCTACGACACATGCCTTGAGAAAAATGCAAACACTCCATAGGGCAGGCAATTGTGTTTTCTCTTCTCCCGTTGTGTGTCCTAACCTTATTTGATTTCTTCTTAGGCATTGTTCTTGAGTTGCCCAGTGTAGAAAGCAAATGCCCACTTGTCTTTTTTAGCTGATTTTGCAGACATACCCAGGAGCCAATGTGGTGCAAAGAGCTGAAAATTTTTTTATTCTTACCTATGATCACCGATCCTCATCCCATAGCTTATTCTACTTTGCTTACCTATTCAATATTGTGTATGGGTTCTTACAATGACCTTGTCCAAGATATCAATAAATTACTAGGTATTCTTTTTAGTATGGGACACTAGCATTCAACATTTCAAAACTTGTTGGTCTATTGGTCTTAGCTCTCAATACCTATTGGTCTATTGGTCCGTAGTACTCAATATAAAAAAAAAAAAAAAAAGCTCCATTTGTTAGTCAGACGTGGTCATGACATCTAAATTTTCAATGTTTGATCCATTTTTCAAATACCCTTATAGTTTTTCTCCTTTTCCAATTTTTTTGGATGTTATTTGTGGTTATGTTAGCTAGTAGCAACATGCATGGGTAATGGTTAACGATGACTTTGGTTTTGACAAGCGAGGTAAATCAATTGCTGCTGGTGTTGGCTACTGGTAGCTGATGGCGGTATGTGGTGGTGTTGTGGTTGAATTTGGGTATTTGCTGGATAGGTTCAATTGATTATTGGTGGCAGTTTTTTAGGTGAATAAATCATCTGTTGGTGGTGGTGGTGCTAGTGATTCGTAAAAGCTTGTGTTGGTAGTGGTTAAGGATGGTAAACTGTTGGTTCTAGTTCAGTTTCACTAGTATCTAGATAACAAAATCCCCAAAACCAGATTAGCCAAGAAAATTGAAACCTAAAATTGGCCCACAAACGTCATATATTTTAGCATTCAGATCCAAAACCAACCCAAAATCATTGATGCAAAGAGCGAGACACACGCAAAAAGAGAGAGAGAGAGAGAGAGAGAGAGAAACGGCTCAAATTTAAGTTTGGTCGTAAAAATGACCTAAACAGTAAAAATTTGCGTACTTTGATCTTGTTTGAGTGTCGGACAATATTATAATATTCAATTTTTTAAAAAAAAAAATTGGTCCCTTCGTCAAAGAGGCCCCTTAAATAAGGTAATTTTTTTAAATTTTCCCATAAAAGAATTGACCATTTATAAATGGCTAACCTCTTGTCCTACTACTTTATATTATTATGTGATAAAATAATATAGATCACAAATCAAAACTTCATAACATGATAAATGCACAATCCAAAAAGCAATTAAGTATTATTTAAAGATAGGTCATAAATGGTTTTGGGTATTGTTCTAGGTCTAGTCTACTTAAACCCAGAATTGAACAACGCGATAGGTCAAGCTTTTAGACTAAATATTAAATGTGATCGTGATGCATTTAATTTGGTATTTGGCTTTTTTTTTTTTTCAAATTTTAATGTCTAAAGGAGTGTCTCAAACTAACAGTTTGCATTGAATATGAATATTATTTTCGCTTATAATCTTATTTCACATATTAGATATTTGTAAATCAATAATTTTTTGAAATTAATATTAAAGTGTTTAAACATTTAAAATTATATAATTTTAACTTTTAGATTTAAAGAAATATACTTAATTATTTCTAGAAACTAAATTAGGAATTCGTGTCATGCTTAGAATTATTTAATTATGCATTCTTTTGTAAAAGTTCTATAATATTATAATATTTATGCAGCTATAAAATAGTTGAAAAAATACAAAGAATATAAGGAAACTTATTACATAAAAAAATTATAATTTTCATTCTTGGAGTTTATTATAATAAAGTTGGCAGTCGGTATTTAAATCCTAACACCACGACTGGCCAGGATTTACGCTAATATTTAACAGTCTTATGTTACCCTTACAAGTGGTTGACCTGTTCCGATGACACGTAAACTATTAGAAAAACAAGTGTCGTGCATGCATGAGCTTCGCTGCGAACTCGTATAAATATCTCCCCCATGACGATTTTTAGTTATTCGCCGTCTCTTCCCATCCTCCATTCCTAATATAATTAAAAATATATATAAATTAATATTTCATATTATTAAAGATAATTCAATCAAAATGAAAGCATATAGAAATAAAATAAAATAAAAATCTTCAAAGAAGCAAAAATATAGCGATATTTCTTAATAGAAAAACGGGTTTGTTGAGGTTCACACACATTTAGAAATGCAATTAAACCAAATTCGCAATTAAATGACGAAATAAGGCTCAAAAAACAAGCAAACCCCAGCTACGTTAATCTACGGCATAAGCTTATCTGCACCGTTGGATTTCTATCAAACTCGTGGACCAGTGCCGCGTTTACGGTCCTGATCGAGCCCCCAGCGGCGGACGCCGAACTGCAACTCTGCAGCAACTATCAAGAACTCCACGGCCTGCTGTGTGGTGAGGATCTCCACCACTCTACGCACCGTCCTGAGGCGCAGATCGTCAGCCTTCTGCACGACGCTCACCAGCTGGCTAATCTTCTCGTCCAGCTTAGTGCCCTCGTCCAATAGCTCACTTGCGCTGTCCTGCCACTCCGATAACTCGTCCGTTATCGCATTCTCCTCTTTTACTGTCTCGCATTGTAACTCGCTGACTCGCCTGCATGTGTGGGAGAGACTTGACAAAGATTTGAAAGCATAAACAGTTGCGGAAATTACATTGAAAGTTAAATTGAGTGCGAAGTCACCTGAATTGGCTGGGAGAGAGATCACCGAGATCACCAGTTCTCTGACCGCGAAGAATATCGACAATATGAGACTCGAAGAGAATGCTAGACTCGGTGTAGACCAGATGGAAAACAGTTGTGGGTCTCCAGCCGGCAATCCAGTGGAGAGAGCGTTCGAGGGAGGAGGCCCAGGGTGCAGCAAAGATGTTGAAGACGTCGCGTTCGGCTGCGGCAGATTTCACACTGTAGTACTCGGCGTAGTGGGTCAAGATCTTGGTGACTAGTTGTTGGAGGTGGTGGTGTTGGTCATGGGTGGTCGGTGGTGGGGGAGCTGTGGAGAGCTGGCGCACCA